>APFE031229064.1:0-10102 GCA_000404065.3 Pinus taeda | reverse complement strand
GAATAATATGACACTTATTCACAAAGATTATCCTGATTATACACTATTTGTGGAATCATGCATAATACATAACCTCCTCTATGTTGATCATCAATTTGCAGAATTAAAGAAATAATCGCATGCACACATTGAAACATCAATCACACATATCCACATAGTGGGGAAAGCATCCAACTAAAAACCCCTCAACTATCTGTATATTATATGATAGAGAACATGTAACAATACATAGTACAATACTCCTCACAAGTACTTAGTACTATCTCCACCTGTCACACACAAACTAGCTCAGGTCTGAATCAAGTCACAGGGTCAAATCTCCTCCATTGTTTGCCTGCCTCCACTGCGCAATACCTGTTGAGAATATAACTGAATGTGTGATCCAAATTTGAATTCCCTTGGTTTGTACTGCGCAATCCTCATGGGCAATCTCAATACATTGATTGTGCAAATCTCATGCATAGTTATAGTCACAACTGATAGTAGACTCACCCTTTCACCCACCTCTCACACTTGTCTCCAAACTGTCCATGCACTGAGTTAACTGATGTATTCTTTAGTTGATTTATGAGTTTATAATTAGTGAATTAATTAATAATTAATTCACACCACTCATCACTAGTGTATTTGTCAGTTAGACTAAATACAACTAGTTCAACTAAGTCAAACTGAACACAACTCCATCAACTCCTCAATCAACTTCACCAAACTCAATCACTTGAGTTCTAACTGAAGTCCATCATGCAATAGCTCAACTAACCCATAGGAAAAGCGTATTTCCTTCTGGAAGTTGCATGTGCCACATCCTTAGCTCGAACTAAAGTGCTGCAAGAAGATAAGATAATGTTTATAGTCCAAATATTATTAAGAGCTAATAATATTCGACTGTTCTATTTTTTGACTGGCAGTCTAAAAATAGACTCCACCCATATGTCTAAAAATAGAGGTCCATCTATTTTTACCAACATGACCAATCATCCATAAATAGCATCCTGCAACTCATAGACCATGATCCATATGTCTAAAAATAGACATAGTCTAGAAATAGACTTTGCGCCAAAAATAGCCTGCGGGCCCACTTAGTGAAGGCGACTTCTTTTCACTAAGCTCCATCATCTTGTTGCATTTTCAACACTGAATGCTTAACGACGAAGTGCATTGTTCTTGCTCCTTCAGTTGATCTGTAATACTTTGATGGAACTCATGTAATACCTGAGTTGGCAGTGCGGTGATGTTCATGTTTAACACAGTCTCACCCTCTTACTTGCTCTCTATCCTCGATGGATTCAAATTGTAACGCTCCACTTGGTATCTGCAAAATCCTCAATCCAATTGTTGTCTCTATCCATCGCTCTAGTTGCAGTAGATGACTTATTTGTGCTGGTTGTCTAGCTATCCGTGCCAATACCTTTAACTCCGCGATGCCTTGTTACACATCTGTCAATATTGTTTTGTAGCGATCATTGACCTTGCTCCATGCCTCTTGTGTTACTTCCTAGATCTTTTTGTCAATCTCGTTGATGTCCCCATCAGTGAATACAAGCAGTATCGTGCCCTGTTATTTTCTCGCCTTTTGTTTCTTCCTTATGCTCGATGTAGTTACTATAAGTCCCCTCTTTTTGATGATGAATGATGATTCCTTTGTTGGATCTATGCTGCTGAGAGGGTCCTGGATATCTTGTTCTGTCTCTAGCTCTATCTCTAGCTCTAGTTCCTCTGCTTCTTTTCCTTTGTCTCTCCTACTTGGACCCACATGCTATGTTGTGACCCCTACTACTTCAATGTCATCAATGGTTGTGGTCATCTATTTGGTTGAGCATTGTTGTATTATTGCGAGTAGGTCATCTTCAGTGACAAAATATGGTAGAGGGTGCCATATCTCCATTGGATCCTTCCAAGTCTCAATGTATACTTTATGAAAATCTACCTTGAATGTTACGATGTTGCAATACTTCTCATACAAGCTATGTGATAACCTGGGATACTAGTTCACCACCATGTGAAAATCCATGTCCAATAACACAAAGAAAATTATGTTCTCCTGCGTGCACAACGGATCCGTGGTATGCCATAGTGAGGCATACCACGTGGCTTCACAGACAACTATTTCGACTAGTAGAAATTGTGAGTCCTCCAGCTCCTTCCATGCTAACAGTGCGATGATCAAAATCAACCACGCATAATGAAATGTTTTTCCTTCTTCCTGTGCCTCGTGGAAGTCCTCCGAAAACTCCTTGCATAAGTACCCGACTTAGTTTAACTCAACCCCAACACTCCACTATGAGGCCAAAGAAACCACGGTTGTGGGGACTTCGTTTTCTCTACATTTTCTCATTATTTTTCCTCCTAAAATACGTGTGGCGAAGAGCACCCCTTGGTCGCTAATAGAGTTGATATCATAACTGCGTGACTTCTTGATAATCATGAACTTCTCTTTCATGGTTTGTGTCATTCCCTTGTCTTGGTTTTTGTGAACAAACTCTTCGACGGGGTCCTTTCCTTGATAGGGCAGCCCATTAATTCTTCTTATCAACATCTCATCGGTCATGATCCTCTTTCCTTACCAGAGGCTTCTGTCATGCACCAATGCTAGTAACTGTCGCAGACAGGTTGTGTTTGATGTGCTTCTACCGAAGTGTGGTACATATAACATGTTTAACCAGCCTGATATCTGCAATCCTGCAACTCACCAGTGCGGCTCCAACCTCGTAACTCCTCTTTCTGGAAAATAGATCTGGTGTAGGTACTTTCTCAACTAGAACTGTAGATATTTACTTCTTTCGTTAAATTCCCAATCCTCCATTGTTAATTGTGGGATTTTCCCCAACAATTTGCCTTCAAATGGAACTTTCTCCGGTAGAAATGGCGTGAACGTGTCGAAATTTACATCTTTTTGATCTTTGACCTTCTTGGCACCCCGTTTCCTCAGTGGAAAATATGGTGGAAGTATAGAGGGAATTTTTGTGCCCTCTGTCTCTATCTGGGGCATCTCAGCTTCCTCCTTGCCATAATGGATTTCCTCTGGTTCTTCCTAATGTACTTGCTTCTTCACCTTCTCCTTAGGTTTCTTATCTTCCGTAGGCTTCTTCTGCTTCTATTTTGTTGTCTTCTTCCTTGGGAATGTTCTTAGCTCTACTCTAGAGGCTTCAACTGACCTCTTTTTAGGTCTTTTCTTAGGTTATTCTTTTGTAACTACTTGTTTTCGTGGCGACCTCGCGCGCCTTGGGGACATGCGTACACTCGTTGCTGCAGTTTTTCCAATCTGTGCTCCCATGATACCTGCTAACCCTTTCTTTGCTAATTCTCTAGCAATTTCCTTAAAGCTTCTCTCAGATATACAATAATACTCTTGATTGCACATTCCTAGACTTAATTCTTTAGATAGAAAAGTGTAAAATGTGGAGTGGGACATAGCTTATATAGCGAATTTAAATTTTGAACCTCGGGATTAGGTTAGATCTTGTTCATTTAATGCAGGTATGGTGCTAGATCTGACAAGTTGTGCTTCATAAATGCATTTCTCCCACACCTTTTAACGAGAACTTCCTTTTAACGTCAACCTTTTCCTTCCAATGATCATATTTTTCAAGTTAACTTCGACAATCATGAACTAATCTACCTCCGTCACGGTTCTTTGAAACTTTGACATACTTATGAATATTGTGCAGTAATCCTCCTTTCGCACAGTTCTTCCTCACTTTGACATACTTCTGAATATTGCGCAGTAATCTTCCTTTGGCACAGTGCTTTTTGACTTTGACATACCCTTGAATATTGCGCAGTAGCCTTCTTCGGCGAAGTCCCCTTTTGCATAGTAGTTTATAGTATAGTGCCTACTTTTAACTGGAGGTGGCACTAAGAATCTGCTCCTTTCGTCTTTCAGTGCAAAGCTCCAAGGGCAGAGTCATCCTTGTAAACCTTCAATCTGCTACCATTCACTCATCCTGGAATCATCTAACCATTTAACTTCGTGAGATGAACTGTGCCACCATTAGATACATTTTGATGATATACGGTCCTAACCAATGTGCCTTAAATTTTTCCTGGGAACTTCGTGAATTTGCTATTGTATAAGAGTACAAGATCTCCTTCTCGGAATTTCTTTTGCTTGATGTGCTTGTCATGCTAGGATTTCTCCCTTCCTTTTGTACTTTTTGATGAAAACCTACTATAAACCTGTCCTCTTCGAAAGAAAGAAATTGCGTCATCCTCTCCTCCATTATATCAGAATTTTCCATGTCTGTGAAGGCTGCAATTCTTAAATTGGGCATAATGTATTCCATAGGCATGACTGCTTCTTGTCCATATATCAACCTAAAAGGTGTTTGGCTTGTTAATTTCTTGCATGTTGTCCTACATGCCCACAACACTGCTGGAATCCTTAGATACCAGTCATTTTTGTTCATATTGCACACTTTTGTGAGTGCATTCTCCATAATTTTATTGAAAGCTTCGATTGTCCCATTTGCTTGAGGGTGATGTGGGGCACTTTTCTGATGGTGTACTTGAAACTCTTCAGTCATCGCCTGAATAGTCCGATTAAAGAAATGTGAGCCTTGGTCACTCATTAATATCTCCAGACACCCAAATCTTGACAAAATGTATTAAAAAATGAACTTCACTACAGTATCTGTGTTGCAATCCTTCATTGGTTGTGCCTCGACCCACCTCGTCAAATAATCAGTTGTAGTGATTATGTATCTTGCGCTGATATTCTTTCCTGGTGGGTTAATAGGTCCAACAAAGTCAATATCCCATTTGTTAAATGCTTGCAATGTCACGTATGGATTTAATGGATTCTTGTATCTTCTAGATGGCCTTCCTATCCTTTGACATATATCACATGCTCGATAAAACTCTTTTTCATCCTTATGTACTGTGGGCCACCATAACCCAACTCTCAATATTTTCTACGCAATAGCCTTTCCTGCATAATTTCCACCTTCTACTCCTCCATGAGCTTATGCTAGAATACTCTTCCTTTCATGTTTAGGGACGTATCTATGCAGTATTTCATCTGGTCCCATTTTATATAAGTTCCCTGCAATCAACGTGAAATCAACTGCTTTTACCACCAAATCCGTTTTCTACTGTGTAGTGTACTCCGTGGGTGCCATTCCTGCGGCCAGAAAATGAATAATATATGTGACCCTGATTGTGAAAAACTGCACGTCGGGTAGGTTATATTTGATACTAGTGGGTTCTTCTCCTCTTTCCAATCTTAACAGATGATCCTGACATTCAATTTTCCCGACTTACCACAACCTCAAAATTGTACTCCTGGAGCAACAAAAACCATCGACAGATTTTTCCTCCTAAGACAGGCTTATTCACCAAATATTTCAGCGCAGAGTGATCAGTGAACATCTTAAAATGTGCTCCCAACAAGTAGTGTCTAAACTTCTGTAATGCATAAAACACAGCTAACCCTTCTCTTTCTGTTGTAGTATATTAATTTTCTACCTTGGACAATTTTCTTGTTGCAAAATCTATGGGGTGATAAACTTTGCCTGCTCTTGGCTGTGCCAACACTATACCCAATGCTATGAAAGATGCATCTACATGTACATGAAATTCCTTATTCTAGTTTGGAAGAACTAAGATCAACACAGTTACCATATTATCCTTCAGTGTATCCATACTCTTATAAAATTCTTCGTCCCATTTAAAAGTGACATCTTTCTTCAATAATTTCTCCATTAGCGGAGTTATCTGTGCATACCCCCTTATAAACTTTCTGTAATAGCTAGTCTTTCCAATTTTCATGCGCAGTTGTCTCACTCTTATAAGTGTTGGCAAGTTCACAATGACTAATATCTTCACGAGGTCCACCAACAAACCCTATTTTCACACAATATGCCCCAGGAGTATACAACAAGGCACACAAAATATACACTTCTTCAAGTTAAGTGAAATCTGATGCTACCTACATGTATCCAACATAATCCTTAAGCTCAAAATATGCTTTTTTAATAGCCCAAAGATTGTCCAATCATCAAAGTAAACTTCCAATAATTTATGTATGTATTCCTTAAATGCGGCGACTACAACTCTAGAAAATATGGCAGGTGCATTCTTTAAGCCAAAAGGAATCACCGTGTACTGGAATGAGTCCCACTCTGTTGCAAAATTTCTCTTGTGTCTGTCTTCTGGAGAAATTATGATTTGATGGTAACCTGAAAAGTGATCTATGAAAGAATAGGCCTCACGACCTCCTACATTGTCCAATACATCGTGTGTAAATGGCGTAGGGAAAGGGTCATGCACACATGCATCATTTAGTTTCCTCAAGTCAACACAAGTTCTAAACTCTCCTTTAGTCTTCTTTTCCTAAACTATCATGGGACTTACCCATTTAGACTCTTCGACAAGTTTGATGATCCCTACTGCAAGCATTTTGTCTAGTTCTTCCTTCACTTTTTCCTTGTATTTTAGATTCAACCTATAGGGTCTTTTATTCACAGGCTTCATGTCAGGTTTCAGAGGGATCCTCATAACTCCTAGGTCCCCTAATATGCCCTTCATTTCTAAAAAAATCATTGGTAATGGCTCTTGTTATTCACGTAGCAGCTCTGTGATTTTACTAATTGTATCTCCGTCCCAATAGTCTCTAATTGTCGAGAACTTCGGCTCATCCTCTGTCCCAATATTCACTTTATATGTTTTGATTGGTTGTGTTATATTCGGTATTTCTAGTTCTGGTCCAAAAACTTTGCAATGTCCTTTCAATTATGGTATATCAATAATGAGTGGATCTTCATCTTCTTCGTCTGTGATATTATAACATTCCAATGTATTTTGTAACTGCGCAACCCAATCATGTTGCCAAGTTAATGGAGCTTCATTCTCAAAATACTTGGCTCTAATTACCTGAAGAGCCGGGTCTATACACGGACAATCATCTTCAAAACTGAATGTTACCATGAACCCTTCAACCAAATCTATAGAGTTCGCAGTTCCATGTCATAGTTCTGTTTCAAGATACCAATTCATAGGAATCGTTTCTAGTGTGTGGATAAACCCATGTACCTACTCTTCTTCTGGAATTTCTTTGCAAACCAAAGTTAATTGATGAATATACTCCTGAGGATCAACCTTACCATCATAATTTACTTCTATTTTTGTGTCGATTGAGAGAAACCTGGTTCACATTAATCTTTGACACTACTGCCAATCTTCTATATTTCTTTTATGACTACCCCACCATCCAGTGGGTGTAGCCTTCAGGGCTACATCCAAAGCTTGCAACCTCTGTTCTTCTAGTATTTATCTTTCATATTCATCAAGGAATAAGCTTACATCTTTGATCCATCTTAATAAGGTGGATCACATACCTCAGATGTTATGTATCGAGGTGATTTTGTGGTAGAAACTTCATATAACCTGTTCTTCCAATTTTCCAGTTCTTCCTCAGAATCTGAAGTACAAAAGCTGTCCTGTTCCTAGCCCAATTTTCCGATTGTAGTGGGGTTAATTCAATTTTCCTCCTTAGTTGTTATATAATAAATGTTGTTGACATCTGCGTCGCAATACGCATCGTGGACATGCTCTGTATAATGCACTCCTTCTGAGGGGTCTAGAGGGACAATGACCCTCATATCATATTTTTCAAACACCATTTGTCTCTTCTTTAAATTGATTATCGCCAAATTATCGAAAGCCAAATATGATCCAAGCAGTGCTAGATAGGGGTTGCTATCATCTACAATTTCAATCACTTGGAAGTCTGCAATGGTTCAGACTCCTTCTATGTCTACTATGATGCCAGGTAACCTTCCCATAGGGACAATCTTCTGTTGGTTGGCCATCCTTAAATGTATCGGCGACCACTACAACTTCGCTCTTCCCATTAACTCCCAATTTTTCTTAGGTAACATATTGGCATCAGATCCTAAATCCAGGATTACCAGATCCATATCATATTCCCCGATCTGTGCATTTAATCTCATTTCCTTCCCCATTCTCTTCTTGTGTCAATGTAAATTGTTCACTGCGCGGAGATTGCTTCACGGTATCTCTTTATTAGCGTAGGAGTCTATCAAATCTTGGAGTCCTTCAATAACCCTTTGATTCCTTAACAACATCATGCAATTATATAAAAATGACTTCTTAATACTTATATATAAGTCTTGCATTGGAGTAGACATTTTGTTGCAATCCTTATTTGGTATTAACTTCGGTTGCACACTAGATGTTGAAGCCCCCCAACATCCATGAAGCTTCACTTCGCTCCCATGAACGTTTCATTTTCCTTTTGGATGCTAAACTCAGGGGCCTTTTCTATGGTATTTCTTACACGTGTCTCTTCTACTTTCTTCTTACCTTTATCATCTCCCGTCATAGCTCCACTCCTTGTTACGATGTTGATGCGTGGCTCATCCTCCCTTGGTTGATCAGTCATCATTTGAATATTTGCTATGAGCTGCTGGTTCTTTTTCTCTTGCATCTTCACGATAAGGAAAGGACATTCTTCTATTATGTGATCAAAAGATTTGCAGTAGTTGTAGGTTGTAGTAGGGTTCCGATAGTCTCATGCGAAGTGTCTTGCCTGTCCACAATTATAATAGATAATTTGGTCGCGTCCTCGACCAACTCCTCATCCTCGTCCTCATCCTCATCCTTGGAAGCCTCCTCAACCAACATGTTGGCCTTGATCCTCATGTGTATGTCCTTTAGCCTGCAGTATATAAGCATCAACAGTGCACTCCAACATCAAGTCATAACTTTGACAATTTCTCTCATCTTGGCCTGCTGATTTACAAAAGTTGCAAAATAGCTATTTTGGGGTCTAAACGTACTTTTGTAATAAATATCAATCGTTAGAGAGATGTTCGCCTCTCGTTCTACAAATATCACACCACAAACTTGATCCTTGGTTTACTGTAATAGGTGCTCCACTTGCCAAGTAATCTCTAAACACAAGGCATTAATCCTTATAGTGGCCCTCTGCTTTGAATTTTGTACACCACACTTCTGTTCTGGTTTCTTTACTTTTCTTGAGATATTTCAATTCCAAGGTCAAATTTGCTAGCTGACTTTGAATTTTTTGTACTCCTGCATGAGTATCTCCAATGGGCGAGGCTTCCAACTTCATTGCGATCTCTAATGCTTCGACTTGAGTTGCTATCTTTTTTTGCATCAAGGGTAACGTGATATGTGGCAGCAGCATAATTATAAACCATTCTTTATGTTGTTCTAGGGGTATGTTAAATCTTACTTGTCCCATTAACACCTTCAATCGTTGGTCCAACACCCATACAAACTCAGTAGCTATCTGTTTTATTTCCTTTAGCTTTGTAATGCACTGTGATTTTGATTTCAGCTTCTTGAATTCTAATACCAGTGCTTTCTTAATATCATCTAGTGAAGAAGCCTGATTAGTCATAGAATACTTCATGTACCATGTCAACGCTCTCTCTCGCAAGATCATGATGAGTTGTGCCTTCTTTACATCTTTGTTAGTGATCTGTTTTGCTTTCCATACTCCGTCAACTACAAACTAGAACTGCTCAAGATCCTCTGATCCAATTCCTCTAAATATAGGAATCTTAATGTCATCGACCATTTTTCTTCTTGGGGGGTTAGGGGAGGGGCGTAGGGGAATTATGGGGGTTACCAATATAGGGCGTACGGGGAGTAGATGGATGAGGAATCCCAAATATGCCATGATTTTTCTCAATTCCTAACTTCAACACATCTTCAGGATGGGAGAGGGAATACTGCGGGGTTTCAGGGTTAATTCATTCTTCTTCACTCTTAGGACCACTTAACAAGGGACTATAGTCAGTATCAATAAATTTCATCAGTTCGTGTTCTATTCTATATCACTTTCCACTTCGCGTAGACCCTGATCCTGGTTCAAAATTATTCCCTATTCATCTAAACATTAATTTGACTACATTCGTAGTATGCCCTTTTCGCACTAAATAATTTTAATCCTCAAATTCAAATAATTTAGGTACTTACCTCATGGACCCTTCAAAAATATTCGCTCAACATTGTTGTAAGATACAATTTTGTCTATTGCAAACTCAGTAATAAATCCTCCTAGGATACTGCCAATCCAAAAATCAACTGCTCTTGAGATACTGTTGTTAGTATT
>APFE031229059.1:52975-208382 GCA_000404065.3 Pinus taeda | reverse complement strand
TCATTTGCTTAATAAGAGAAGATTCAATAGAGATAATGATGCACATACACAACTTACAAGTACTGAGAAAAACACACCATCAAGACATAAAGCCACATGGATCCCAAATAGTGCTGCAAAACCCTGGTCTTTCCTTTTGCCAAAAATGCTGATAAGATATGTACAATATAGTCTCAAAACTATCCCAAGAGTTCAACCATGAAAATGACTAAGAAAGTACATAATATAGGAAAGCTAACACATTTCCTTGCCTCTAAGAGTCGAGCTCATCATCCTAGGAGCTGTTTCAACCAATTCTAAACTGAGCACTACAAACTAGGCAATCAAAACAACTTGCCTCTATAAGCTTGGAAACCAATTCATTCATTAATTTTTTGCCATTTTATGAATGAATCTTCTAGAATAGGTAAAAAAGTGTCATGTCAACATGAAATTACATCAATTACATCAAAGAGGATGAAAAATCCCACCAAAAGTCAAAACTAGTCAATGCTGCGTTTTCCTGAGCTGAAGGTGCAAAACTAGCAAATTTTCCCAACGCGTAGGGCGCCATTTCTCAACGCGTAGCGCGCCTTTCAGGCCACTTTTGAGGCACTTCCCGGCATCCAAATGAGGCACAAGTGGGCTTGTTGGAAAGGTCTGGACGTATACTCTCCAGCCCAAGTGGAAATTCTCAATTTGGTGGCCATTTGCCCCTCCAAAATTGCAATCTCCCAAGACTACTTTCTGTGTGTCCAAAAAGTGACAGAAGGTCATTTTTTGCTTGTTTTTTGACCTTTTGGGGGCTCAAATCTCCATGAAACTTCTTGGAAGTGGCTGAGCAAGTGTATTTTGCCATGCAAAATCCAAAAATGCTGAGGTTTTGTGAAATGGACCTCCCCAACTTACGGGTAGCGCGCGGCGCGCTACGCGTTGAGCTGAAGATGAAAACTGTGCAAAAAACCCTGACGCGTAGCGCGCCTGAGCCCTACGCGTAGCGCGACTTTCAGATGATTTTTGGAGGCCTTCCCGGTGTCCAAATTAGGCTCAGGATAGCGCGTTCGAAAGGTCTTTGAGTCTACTTTCCAACACAACTGGAATTTTTCAATTTGGAGTTTATTTTCCCTGTCAAAAATCAAATCTTCCAAGAATGGTCAAAATGTGCCAAATGAGGCTGCCTCAAGGCAAAGTGCTGTTGCAGTCAACTTTTGAATGCCTTCCTCAACTCCAAATTGAGCTCATGATAGCTCATTGGAAATATATTTGTGTCTAGTTATCATTTGACTCATCAAGAAAGTCATTTGGCCAACCAAGCTAGGAGAAAACTTGATTTTCCCAAGGTCACTTTAGAGGTGCATTCGATTCTCCTGAGGCAACGGTATTTTGGACATTTATCTAAAACCATGATACCTGTGTAAAAAGTTAAGGAGGTTTTTCTTCCTTGGCATGTTGTGGAAAAAAACCTCTCTCAGTTTTCCCAAATTCATCTTTGATTGCTCAGAAAAATCATTTTAGTAAAACCGACCCCGATGTGTGGAACAAGAGATTTCGTCAAAATGAAGCGAAATGAAGGGGATAGGAGGCTTCTAAATTCTTGAGGAAATTTTTGGGTGTAGGGAGGGATGTTAGGAAGCAGGGGAAAGTGGAATCGCGGAGATCGCGTGAGGGGAAGGGGTCCAAAAGGGCAAAACACAGGCCCAACCTAGAAAATTGCCAAGTTGTAGCAAGAAACTAGGGTTTGCGCGAAAATGAGGAATTTGGGGGATCTCAGTGATGGGAAGCATTTGATAAGGTACTTTAAGGACAGGGGAAGGTGTATGAACATCAGGATACAAGTTTTGCCAATGATTTGACCGTCCAAGAGAAATTGCCTTCAAAACCCTAGGAGAGGGAAATGGACCTTACCTAGGCACAAATGAGGCATGAATAAGCTGTAAAATGACCCAATGGAACTTGACATGATGATAACAACCATATGAATGATGATAGACTCAGCTGAATGATGACATGGACCGACATTTGGACAGCTTTAGAAGGAGTGAAAGCAAACCCTAGACCTAAAGCCTAGTGACTAAATTTTGCTTGAAGACTCTTTGAAATGACAAAATTTGACCTTGACACTCTGAGACCACTTTGTAAGAGCATATTTGATCACTGGAGGAAGGTTGGAAAGACTGACACTAACAAACCAGACATTGCACATGCAGTGGGAGTATTGAGCAGGTTTATGTCAAAACCAGGGAAGGAACACTGGACAACAGTGAAGCGGGTTTTCAGGTATTTGCATGGCACTAGTGATTATGGTTTGTGCTACCCAGGAAGACTAGGATTGGACAGAGTGTTGGATATTCGTGGCTTTGTTGATGCAGACTGGGCTGGAGATCTGGATCAGAGAAGATCTACAAGTAGGTCTGTGCTTAACCTATTTGGAGGTGTAGTCAGTTGGATGAGTAAGAAACAATCTGTAGTGGCACTATCAACTATAGAGGCAGAATACATGGCAGCCACTCATGCAAGCAAGGAAGCAGTTTGGTTGCAGATATTGGTGTTCAAGTATGGGGTTCTAAGTAACAGGGAGCATAAGGATAGACCTGTACAGCCAAAGTGCAATGTTTCTTGCAAAGAAACCTGCTTATCATTCAAAGACAAAGCACAATTTGATGTTCAGTATCCACTTTTGTGGAGGGATATGAATAAGAAGAAAAAAGGTGTTGCCTGTGTAAAGGTGGAACTTATGAAGAATCTGCAAGAATGCATTGACAAAATCTGTTAGCTTCTGAAGAAAGTTCTCTTGGTGTAGAGAAACAATGGTGTTCAGGGCTGGGAAAAATACTAAGCTCTCCTGTGGCCCCCGTGGAAGAAAGACAACAAGTGGAGATTGTTGGGTTGTGTTATATTCTTCCACATAGTAACAGGGGTTGAGGGGTACTTAGTACCACTTAATGGGGTCGAGGCAAGCGCCGGAAAATGTTGGTTTTTGGACCCTATGTTAAGGTTGCGGACCCAAACCTATGGTTTTTGTGCATGATTTTTTGGCACAATTTTTTGGACGCGATGGTTTTTCGGTCCTGGTTTTGGAAATGACCGATGTTTTTCCGGTCCCATGGTATTGGATGCTCGGCATGTATAAATATGTATTGTAACATTGAAAGGAATATAATGAAAAATCAAGCTGGTAGTCCCGGTTTTGGGATCCAGTGGGAAATCTCTGTGCATATGTGTTTTATGTGTTATGCTCTCGCATTTTTATTTTTCATGTGATTTAGAATTCGTATGCAGGTAATTTCTGTACGGGGTTAAAACCTACATCTTATAACATAACATAGTAGATAGTGTAGCTTCAATAGATAAAGAAATTGGCTCATGCATTTGCCCATACCAATTCTCACTTAGACACTTTAACATATTGTCAATTGAGCAAATCTTATTTGAACAAGGCTTATTGTTCTATCAACATAATTTATATGTCTGCCATGACTCTTTGTTTTAGTCTATTTCCACACTTGTACCATGGTTTGATATGTCTAATATGAGAAAAACAATTGCACAAAATTTTTACAATTGTTTCATTTGCAATGACAATAGAGCTACCAATTGCTTAAAACAACACCTGCATACTAGAAACATCTAACAAGAGCAATGTATCAATGATTGATAAGCTTATATTATAAACTTATTAATGCCATATGCATATGGACTTATAGAAGGAAAAGGTTTTGCAATACAATGGATATGTGAACTAATTGACGTCAACATATATATCTGGAATATAGAAACATAAGATATTTCCTTGAGATTCTATTCATCAAAGAATTGCTCCAAAGTCTTGTACCTTATGCATGTACCAATATCTACATCACATGCACATTTCCATGCACTCTCGAAATTCAGAATGTCAAAAATATTAATCACAATGACAAGACACCACAAGTGCTCCAAAGAATATTGGAAAGAGAAAACTGCAAGTCAATTTCAAGTGTACCTTATAGATATCTTGTTAGCAAATAATCTAATTTTACTAGATCTTGTACTCAATTAAATCATTTGTCAATTGACAATAAAATATAATAAGTAATTAAATAAATTAGCTGAGGTATCGAAGGATTTCACATCATCAGATGAGGACATAATCATTTTTCAATGGAGACACAAAATAACAAAGAAGTCTCTACCTCTTTTTCTAATGGATATAGTAAGCGGTACACTCATTTACGTCAGTTAAAAAATGCAATACGAGCAAAAGGTGCTCTAATACAAGAAGCACAAAAGCGGCATGTAAAGTCAAATAATGCAATCGAGGCATATTTGCTATCAATCCAAGACACACCTATGTATGCATGTTGCATTTGTGATAGTTTTTCCTTTGGAAAGGACATGCAATCTATTAAAAAACATGTGTTATCTACTATTTTCTATCTGATGCCTGCATCAAACTTCAAAGCCATTAAAATCAATGAACAAATATGCAAATATTGTAATAATGCAATAATCAATGAAAAAGTGCCTACATTTGCATCACCTCTTCATATTTGACGAAACGAAAAATTGATCTTCATTGCATAATTGGCATATTTGGAAGAGAGATTAGTGGCACTAAGAATGGATTTTGCACAAACAAGACAAATTGGTTACAAAATATCACAAATTGGATTAATAGGAACAATCATAAATGTTCCTTCCAGTCTAGATAGAATTCAAACAACATTGCCTAGAGATATTGATGACAATATGACGGTGGGAATTATGCTAAAAAGAAAATTGGAATACAAGAATGCTTATTTGTCTGTAAATATTCGGCCCAAAAAAGTGATGTTTGCATTACATGAATTGTGCAACACATCTCTATACAAGAGCGAACAAATAGTAATCAAATATGAATGGAAAGAACAATTTGATCAAAGTAGGCAAAATCATCAGAATGATAGTCCGAAAATGAAGGAGCTAGACTCACCAAATGTAGATAATGATTTAGAGGTAGAAACTAAAACACTTGTACATGGTTATTCAGAATCCCACCTTATTCATGATCTTGATAATCGAATAATACGAATTGGACCTTTTGAAGGGTTTCATTCCCTAGGCATTTTTCAAGACAAATTATCTTAAGAACTGAACTTCCTGACACTATTCTTTGGATCAAGTCGCCCTATTAATGTTATCAATCTCTTTTCGCATCAAAAAAATGCACAATGGGAATTGTTGCACATGTCTGGTGATTTTTCAACACTTATTACAAACATAGTTTTTAAAGCAATCTGTATTTTGATAAACCAAGTTCTAACTCAGCATGGATTTCTATTCGTAAAGGAGAACTGAAAGGACAAAAACTAGTTGATAAAGATGTCAAAAATAAAAGCAAACTTCATAAGTTATTAAAATCACCAATTGCATATCAATTTTTAAGAAGCATTCACACATCTCCTAACTATTTTGAACTTTTATGAAAACATATATTTGCAATGACACAACAACTTGGCCCACCAACTTTATTTGTCACATTCACTAGTGATGAGCATCTTTTGGAACCATTGGTAAATGCAGTAAAAATACAAAGCATTGACTCCATAACAAATCAAACAAACAACTTTGATGATTAATGTATTGACACATTGATCAAATGTCGACCGATTATCTGTAGTTGATATTATAGGCATAGAATGTCATCATCGAGTTCCTTGATAACAAAAGACTATGAATTATTTAAACAAGTGCAAGATTTATTTATTTATTTATTTATTATTATTACAAAATTCCAAAGTAGAGGAACAAAGCATGACCATGGATTAATTTGGATTTAAGATGCATCAATATATAAACAATCCCCTGATGTCGATGTCATAGGTTTCATTGATCAATATTTGACTTGTGATTCTACAATTTTCGAATCAAATGATTCAATTTCAAACTCATCACCACACAAAAAACATAAAAATTATACTTGTAGATTTGGTTTCTCTATCCCACCAATTGATTAAACTTGTATCTTACACCCTTTGTGCAGTGAAAAAAATGATATCCAAACAATGCAAACGAAACTTTCATTTCTTCTACAGAACAAATCCTATTAAAAAACATAACATTTGACATGTTTTAGCCGACTTTGGAATTACAAAACAAGAATACATCAGCTCTTATGATTTTGTATCACTCGGCCAATTATACTACTCAAAGCAAATCCTTGTGATGTGTGGATACTGCATTTGCAAAAAATATCCCTTCGTTGTGGCAAACAAACACAAATGCTCAATTTATTTTGGATGCCTATGCTGCAACAACATGTTTTAACTCTTATATGAAAAAAATGGATCATTCCATGACAATTGAATTCAAACAAATTCGAGAAAATTGCATATCTTGTTGAGGCAACATAATTGAAACTATTCACAAACTTGGAAACACATTGCTAAATATGCAAAATTCAAGAATTCCTGATGATGGATCCCGGTTGAGATTTGAAACGTTGACGGAAAATGGTTTTTACTGTGGATTCTACGGTAACTAAGTAAAAAAATGTCAAGTTGACAAGTAGTCCACATTGCTTTGTCATTGACTTTGTATTCAATGTCTAGAAAAACAATTTTCATTAACACTACTCCAGATGAAAGCCAAACATATGTTCTAAAAATACCTATTTTGTTAGAACAAGAACCTGATAATTCTGAAGATATTGTTTGCATGACAAGCATTGATAAATATGTTGCACGACCTGTTTCCCTTAAACAAGTTTGCTTGGAAGAATATGTTTCCTCTTATTCAATCATGAAAACAACATAAATAAAAGAAAAAAAATGTCCATGTGTCATAAGATTCATTCGATACAATATAGAGAACAAAAATGATGCTCTACATCCCATATAGAGAGCCTGAATACATATTAAACAAAAATGAAGAGACATGGGTTGAAGCATCCTTTTCGCATAAACACATTGTCAATGTCACTGAAAAACATTTTTCTCGTTTAATCACACCATGGTGTGATATTGAAACTGCTTCTACTACAATTGCATCGTAAAGTGACAAAATATTTATGCTTCACTTGCCATTAGAAATTGACAATAGGGCTTGTTGTAATGAAAAATATGGCTTTCTACAAGACTTGTAGGAGAAAATGCAATTCAAAAACACTCAAACTAAATATACAAAAAAACAATGAATTCATTTAGCATCCCTTTGTTTTGGACACATTGGCATACCATGAAATTATGAGACAATTAAATCAAGGGCAACGATCAATAATCAAACAAATAGTTCTATGGAAAAAAATATATATCTTGGTAAGCTCTTCTATTTGTTCATCACCGGAGGTGCATGTATAGGAAACACATTCACTGCACAAGTACTTTACCATTCACTAGTACGTGTTTATAAAAAATACTTACAAAGTGACCCCTTGAAAAAAAGGGTCGAATATTTGCATTTACTATCAAAGCTGCATATATTGCACATGGTATCACAGTCCATTCAGCTTTGCATTTGCCACTTTCACCATGTCACATGGTGCCATTTGCTTCTAACACACTTGATGTATTGAGAAAATAATATTAACAACTCAAATTTTTGTTGATAGATGAGGCTTCATTAATTGGCTCTTGATTGCTATATAACATTGACAAGCCACTTCGTGAAATTATGCATACTCCATCTTCCCCGTTTGGGAACCTTGACATAACATTCTACGGTGACCTATGTCAAGCACACCCTGTATGTGCTTGTTGGATATTTGAACAATCATGCCTTAAAGGAACCCATGTTCCTTACAACTTTTGGAAAGAAAATGTGAATAGTCATGAACTAAACAAGTAATGCAACAAGACAATACAAAATGTGTGTCCATCTTAAACAAAATAAAGACATGTTCACATACTAATGACGATCTTGCATTCTTGAACAAGCATTGTTATAGATCGCCACCAAATGATCCAACTTTTCCATACCTCTTCTATTTCAACAATAATGTACATGAACATAATGAAAGAATGTTTTCTCTCATCAACAAAGAAAAAATCATATTAAATGCATATGATAAAAAAATTGAATCAAGAAATATAAATGCCAATAACACATCAAAATGTAGTTTCCATTTTCCATTGTGCCAAAGAAAATATGCTTATTGAACTAATTGGCAGAAATTACAATATTCAGGATGGCTTGGTCAATGGTGCTGAAGGAATTTTTAGAGCATCCATGGAATTTGAAAAATGCGCAATTTGGATTGAATTTTTTGATCCAGTTGTTGGCACTATTCAATAGAAAAAATGGCACATTTGTAAAAGGATGGAATAATGTATACCTAGACACCTATTACTAGAGTTTGTAGGAATAATGAATCAAACAACAAATTCAATTTTACAAGAGAACAATTCCCTATTCAACTGGCATGTGCACGAACTATACATCGATCACAAGGGTTGACAATGGACAAATTAGCTTTTAACCCAAAAGGAGTTGGGCAACATGGACTCGTCTATATTGCACTTTCTCGTGACAAAGATATTAAATCCTTGTACTTGTTAAAGAAATTGGAACGTTGCATTTTTTTCCCTCAATGACAAAGTTGCTATTGAGCTAAATAGACTTAGACAAAAAACCTCTTATGAGATTGAATATAGCATATATCAAAGTAAAACAAATGATAATTTGAAAATATTTTCATCAAACACTCGTAGTTTCTCCTTGCATTTTGAAGATATCATTGCCGACTATGATCTAATGAGTGCTGACAATCTTTGTTTCCAAGAAACAAAAACAAAATTTCCTCCATAAAATCCATTTTTTTCAAGCAAATATCACTGCATACATTTATACCATTTACATAGAATTCTCAGATACTGCAGAAAAAATATTGTAGTCGGTAATCGTTTCACTTATACAAGAAGCCAAATTGAATCAACAATTGCAACATTCCATGTTGAAAAAAATCCATTATAATTTCAAATGTATACATTGCACCAAATGCAAGCATTGAAGAAATAATTAATTTCATCAAGTTCATTTTAGAGCACACATGAAACAACTACCCAATTGTGCTTGTTGGTGATTTCAATTTGGACATGTTGGAAAATAGGCATCAACAAAGAAAACTACTTTCATTTATGCAAAGTAATGACTTCAATTTTCATACAAGAAAAAAAAGAACTGACTATAGCTCAATGCTAAACCATTTTTGGACAAATCTTTCAGCTAGCATTGTTTCTTTATGTTGATTTGGGGTCGCATCGGATGTTCTCTAGCCACAAAATTTGGTGGAGAGGTTGGTACACATGAGATCTCCAATACCCAGAAAGGGTTTGGGCAGATTCTAAACAAATCAAGAGATATTAAAATAACTAATATTTTTAATGGAGTCCCTAAGTCTAAACTTAAGGAAAATAAAATATTAATGTGTATTAATATGAATATGTGCTAGAGTGGTCCAAAAGACATGGATCAAGCCAGATCTAATCTTAGCTGTTGATTAGGGACTTAATCTCGGCAGAGATGTCAACAGGAAAAGTATAAGAGGAGGCTTGAGGGTCACTTGGAGAAAACACCAGAGTGATCAGTCATTCTATTCTCTAGAGCGGGGTTTGCTAAGAGAGATAGAATCAGTGATCGGGAGAGAAGCTAAGGGGCATTGAGTACAGAGAGACAGAGAGGCAGAGATAGTGCGAGGTTAGCGGCAGAGCAACCAAAGAGAGAGACACAAGAGTAGCCAGTGCTCACGCAGAGGCAGCTAAGTGACGCGCAGAGCACCGGAGGGGCCAATGTAGCTACCATAGGCCTCCTGGGGCTAACACAGGGCCTCCTGGGGCTGATGCAGGCCAAGATAGGTTGACGCAGTGCCAACGTTGGGTGAGGAGAGGCTGACACAGTCCATATTGGGCAGACATTGGGGTTTCTTGGTGTTGAGTAGCTGCTGGAAGGATTATCTGGAGTTTCAACAAGCAGATTTGTCAAAAATCGAGAGGTATTACTGCTAAGGAAATTCTCTGTTGGGTAGGCCAGTTTCGGCACCCAGATTGTACTCTGATATTGCTTAATAAGAAAACCCTCAGATAGCTGCACCGGTTTTCCCACATTGGGTTTTTCGGGGACATTAGTCCAAAAATAATGGTGTCATGTGGGTGTGCTTGTTCTTGTTTCTTTTAGTTACTGATCTGTGTTAAACAGACATGGACAATGAGAACAAAATAGGAAAGATAAGCTTGCATTGCATTTTTATTAACAAAATAGATGTACATTTAATACAATATGTGACCGTTGGGATTCAATCCCAAGGTTCCCTTGGACTACTAGTCTGTTTCGCTTCCCAATTAACCCATTTAGAGAATTAGTGTCAACATTCCCCCCTTAATCCGAAGGGGTTATGTATAGAGTCCAGAAAGAGCTGTAATACAAAAATGTGCAAATATCATGGCAGCACTAGGCTGAATGTGCTCTATGAAATGTTGGTATAAAGGGCGGTGGTTTAAGGATGGCCACCAACACTGGAACGCTTAGTGCAGTTCCCGGAACTCTTCCAAAACTGGCAAGAAGCTGAAGTCTTCTGCTAGAGGAAGTGATCCTATTGTTTTAAAGAGGGAAACCTTCAACCATAAAAGGGAGGTCTCACCCCGCATAAAAGGTAAAACTTCAACCTGAAAAGGGAAGTCTCAACCTGTGATGGTTTAAGGATGACCAACAACTCTGGAATGCTTATGCAATTCCTGGAACTCTTCCAAAGCTGGCAAGAAGCTGGAGTCTTCTGCTAGAGGAAGTGTTCTCAATTTTGTTTCCGGAACTCTTCCAAAACTGGCAAGAAGCTGTAAGTCTTCTACTAGAGGAAGTGTCCCACATCGCCAATTGAAGGCATGTTCGGGCATCTTTGTCTCTGGCTACAACTCTGAAACTGGTGTGGGAGGTTGTGGCTCAGGCTCGCTTGATGTGGCTTTGAAGCTTGTAGATGACCATCATTTCCCCCCCTGTCAGATACAAGGTGAGAAGATGGAGGAAACTCAACTGCAAGACTGTTCAATATTCTGGAACAAGTTCTGACATGTGTTTGGAATATCTTCTTGGCTGTTGATGCCCATTGCCAAGAAGCGATTCATCCTAGATGAATCTTTGTTCTTGCAGGACGTTTGTTTCTGAAGCATCTGTGTGAAGAATGGTTGGTTTTATGGCAGTGCTTACATGGATGAAGATCAAACAGTGATCTTTCAGATGGCCAACTCGATCACAGTGTTGGCATTTCACGATCTGTTGTTGTTGTTGCTGTTGTGGAAGAGGAGCAGAGTCTGGAACAGCTGAAGCTGAATTGTCATGAGGAGCAGGTGAACTGTCATGAATGAATCCAGCACTCTGAAAATGAATGGGCTTGGTGTAGTCTGGAATATGAAAGGACAAGTCCTTGTCATATCCAAGACCGGTTCTGTGCTTGTTGTTGACAAGTTGTTCCCAAGGTTTGATGATAGGCTTGGGAAGTGCAGACTGAGTTTCTGCATCTGCATGTACAACTGCTGCTTTATTTGAATGAACAAGAGCGTTATTGTCTTGCTGTTTATGGGAGTCTGTTTCAGTCTTCTGAACAGAAACAGGTTCAGAATGATGACTCCATTGTTGTAGTTCTTCTTGTTGTAGCTGAGTTTCAAGCTACAAAAAATCAATTTTCTCTTGTGCATTTTGTAGGCAGACTTGAATGTCTATGAGAGAAACTTTGCTGACTTTTAATGTATCATGATCAGTAGAATGCATCAAAGTTTTCAAGAATTCTAATACTTCAGTAATTTTAACCATATTCTCCATTGTCAAAATTACACCTTTTAAAAACTGGTCATAACTATGAACAAATGAATAAGCAGCACCCACTCACAATACTTATGTCAAGAATCTTTTCTTTATCGCTGGAAATTTAGACCAAGAGAAAAGTCAAAGATTAAAATCTTGTGAAAATCCCTTAGTTGCAGCAACCGGGGTATCGCGGACGAAGACAGAGATTCCAAAGAAGGACGACGCACATCCGAATGTCGGATCGCGAAGTCGCACTGTTTTGCCTGTTCAGCAATCTAGGAGACGTGTTCCTCTTTCCAATTTGACAAATCAGGCCTCCAAGGAATTGAATATGATATTTTAATACCCAGAAATTTGTATACAGTTGATATACATATGACCCCACAACACTACAGAAAACAAGTTCTGCGAAATACACAGTCCCTTACTATTTAACAGCGGACAAAGATAAAAGGAAAATATAAAATTGGACCCTGGTCTATTAGCTCAGTTCTTCAATGCTTCCTTTTATAAATGTAGCCTTTATACACCAGCAATATCACCTATACTTGGTCTTGAAATGGCATATTGTCTAGAATAAGTTTATGGCAACTTGAATATGCCCAGGGAGGAATCTACTTCCTTTGTGTCTCTTCCAATACTCGTAGTTAACACAGGGATGAGATATCCGGCTGGTTGATTATTTAGTGCAGTGCTAATGGCGGCCAGGGAGTTGATGCGGAATTTCCTTCGTTTCGTTTGGGAAGGAAGTCTCGTTCATTCAAACTTTAGAGGAACGCCTTGCACAACACGGAGGAAACGTGGAATCCAATCAGAATGTTGTCGCTGGTGAAGAAATTCCTAACTATGGAGACGTAGTTTCTGAGGACTTGGAGGATCTACTGTCTTTGTTGCTCGCAATCGATTTGCCGTCCTTGACAAGATTCATAACCAAGTGATGATAAAAAATCTCAGAAATGAGGTGACTAAGAAGTGTAGTCTTCCAGCAACTGTAGATGCAATCTTTTATGCAGGAACGGGAAACCTTCTTTGTAGGTCAGAAGATAGAATACTCCTCTTTGATCCGCAACAGAGGATTGTTCTTGGGGACCTCCATACTCCATTTGTGAAATACATTGTCTGGTTAAATGATATGGAAAATGTAACCTTGCTGAGCAAACATGCTATCATCATTGCAAGCAAGAAACTCGTACACAGGTGCACTCTGTCATCGTAGGTCCTGTGTCATACTTGTTGTTATCAAAGCCTGCAAAAGGTGTTCCTAAAACATTCAACCTTCTTTCTCTGCTTGATTCAATTCTGCCGGTCTACAAAGAGGTCTTTTCCTCAGACGTAGAACTTCGCAGAGTTCGCCGTGAATACAAATCAAACAAGATTTCAGAAGCAGATTACATTCAGTCCATTCAGCAGGAAATTACAAAAGTGGTTATGTTGATTAGCGAGATTCATCTGAAGAGTATTTGTCATCTCGTGAACCAATCGATGAAGGGAATTTAAAAATAATTTATTTGATAGTCTACACACAATCAATCACCAAACCTGTGACAGAAATACCCTTGCGAATTAAAGAACGATGTCATATAGACCTGCAGGTATTTCCTGGACTTGCAGAATTATGGTACTGATAAAAAATATTTTTGATTTGTGACAAAGATATCCTTCTTGACGGCTTCTATTTACAAAAACACCCCGTTGTAATGGTCCATGACCTGTACGCAAATGAATGCATCTCTCCTTGCAATCAACACGATCCCAGTTATGGCTTCTGGGAGTCACAATTCACTCCAGTGCTCCAATTTAACCACAAATTAACACCTCCTCTTATACTATAAATTAGTCAATTCCTTCCCTTCAGCCAATGATGTAAGGTATGAGATGAAAGGAGGCCTGCAGAGTAAGAACCCTGGGCAGCCAACGACAAGTAACGGAAACCACAAAGAGTGAGACAGGAAGGTCTGTAACAGGACAATTCAAAACCAAAACCGCTAAGGCAAAACCCAAAAACCAAAACTCAAATGCAGGCTCACTCAATTTAGTTTCGTTTGCGAGAAAATGGAGTAAAGTTGATTAAGATATGAAAAAGCCAAAAGCCATGATCTAGGGTGTGATCTGCTATTTTGGAAAGATGAAGAATAGCAGCGTCCAGACAACATCGTATCGAGATGAATGTAGGCGTGCCGAGAGAGTGAATGCATGGCCAGATATCTGATGATTGTCAGTCCATGTATAAACAGCGTTTCAAAAACCATGTGTCAAACATATTGGAATTCACAGCTCATCGGTTCATACAAATGCTATCCCGCCAATACCTTCAGGCACGCGTTCCTCTTTCTCACATGTTTGGTGTGCAACTTCAGGGAGCGTTTCTCCTCTTAGACGTTTGGTATGTCAAGCAGCGTTTCATTAATGTCAGAACAGGTGACATACCAGCGTTTAGTAATGAGGTGCAGCGCAGGTGTGGCAGAGGTAGCGTACTGTATGGAGCAGGTAATGGAATATGGAGCAGATGTAATGATGCTCTTTTTCCTTTTAAACGTTTATGACGGTCAGAGGTATTCAGAAGAACAGGGAGGCAGATTTAAACAAGCCAGCACTATTCAAGGCAACTACACAGGCCACACATCATGGCTCTGATACCATGTTAAACAGACATGGACAACGAGAAAGAATAGGAAAGATAAAGCTTGCATGCATTTTTTTATTAACAATAGATGTACATTTATAGTACAATATGGTGACCGTTGGGATTCACATCCCAAGGTCCCTTGGACTACTTTGTCTGTTCGGCTTCCACACTAACCCATTAGGATTAGGTGTCCAACAGGTATATGATTTCATATTGATAAAGTATTTCCAGTTAATAGAGGAGCATAATTTGAATTTAAAGTATTTCCATTTTCAAATAGGTATGTAGATATAGAACAATATGCACAGAGATATAGCGTTCTTTTATAATAAAGTAAATTTTCATTGGAACAACTTTTACTTTGGCATTTTATATTTCTTAATCTTTTATCACATAATATCATAATTATAATCATGAAAAGTTAATTCAACTTCAACCTTTACTTTCTCACCCACCACATACACCCCATAATGATTATATATTTTCAATCTGAACCTCTCCTCAGCAACTTTTTACATATGTCCAAAACTGTTCGTCAACTTTTTGCATAGGTAAAAAAAAGGTTTGACATGATCAAATCAACTTCAACTTTTTTTCAAAGTTATGCTTATTCTTAAAATGCCTTTACAATTAAGATGTCCAATTGTCAATTTGCAAATTGGGTTGTTTTGGTCATTCCTATGAATCTTTATATTTTATCATTTCAATTATTATTATTAATTATTATTATTTTAATTATATTATTATTATTATACTAATTTTAAATAAAATTAATTATACATCACAAATTTAATTCTATTTTATTAAAAATCACATAGAAATACAATAAGTATTGGTTTAATTCTAATCGCACTATACAATTATGGCTTTCAATGTAGTATCATTCTATATATGTATATTATTCTTTACAAAATATAATAATAATATCATGGTTTCTAATGGAATTAACTTTTTAATAACAACATATCAAAATGTTTTCTAATATTATGTTTTGACTTTCTACAGGATAGTCATGGTGGTTGTGGTTATTGCCTTCGTCACTAGCAAGCTTTGTATATGCTTGGCCATCTATAAAGGTTTCTTGATTTTGGATAATTAATTTAACCTCTTGATTTTGGATAATTAACTTACTCTAAAATGAAAAAAGACATTCAATGTGTTCTTTGTAATATAGATATAAACAAAACATCTAAAGAAAAGTTATTGCACAATGATCCAGTCCAAGAAAATTTTCGACAAACCAATTAACTCTTCTATAAAAATTCAACAATTCCAAGTTAATATTCCTATGGCCTCTCTTTGTACCTTTTGGGACAATTGCTAGTTTTAGATGTTGAACTTATAGCTGTCCAGAAATTGCTACAGATCGCCTTTGTTTTGAAATGGTAACGGTTTCCTTTTAATAAACAAAACCATTCTCTTTTCAAATGGGAATTCGATGCGAAGCTTATGTGTCCTTTGTTTTGAAATGGTAATGGATTCCTTTTAATAAACAAAACCATTCTCTTTTTCAAATGGGAATTCGATGCCAAGCTTATGTGTCCATTGGACTATTGGAAAAAGATGGAAGTTGCAGCATTTTAACTTATTTCAAATTCACATATTATTTTATTGGTTTAGTTTTCTAAGCTAGGATCATACTGCAAAAATATGCAATTTTTAAAATTATAAATTTGATATAATTGCAAAATGTAATGTCTCAAAAGTGTTTTAGAAAACTAACTAAATGATATAATTGTAAAATTTAATGTTTCAAAAGTTTAATTTAAATAATATACAAAATTAAACAAAGAAACTATGCTAAAGGTGTATATCAAAATGGAAAATTGTGAACTGCCACGCGATCCATATACTTATTCAAATTTGAATGCAAGGTGAAATTTATTTGAACCAGTTGTAAAATGGTTTTTGAGTCTATCAATGAATGTGTTTTTGGAACATTATGTTGCCAAGATTGATATCTTAATTTGAAGACATACTATAGTTATTAGACAAGTTTAAAACATATTGTGGTTCTGTTAATATGGGAAGTTTTGCTACTTTAAGCAAAAATAGCGTGTTTTCTAAAAGTGCATAGGCATTAAACATTTTTAGGGAACCTTGGTCCAATGTGAATGTTGTTGTCGAGAGAGTTTGACTGGCTATGTAATGTAAAAGGTTGTTGGATGACTTGCTATGTTGTTGTTCAAAGAGTTGCTGCAAAACAGTTGTAGTTGTTTGTTGTCGCTACTCCCTCTTATAGTGGTGGCAACTCTCTCGTACTTCTGCAACTTTGTTCTTTGTTGTTGAAACTATGTTGCGCCAACTCTCTTATACTTCACAGGAACTCCTCTATAGTTTGTTTTAGCGTTGTTGTTAAAACAAAGTATTGTATATGAAAACTAATATTTATAACACACTTGTTCAACTGGTTCACTTGGGTAGCTTCAGGACTGACTTCTTCCAAGCATGTTGGTCCCTAAGAAGGGCTTCTAAGGAGATGAAAAGATGCTAAAAAGGTTTTAGTTTGTTGCCAAAGGATTTAGTGATGATTTTGTAGATCATATTGCAAAAGGTAACAAGTTGCAATTTGTTGGTGTCTTAATATCTTTCCTCTTTAAGAATGAGTGTTAAAAATATAGAGTTAAAAAAATAAAATATGTTTTGCATAATTATCATTAAACTACCAACCAACAAATTCCATTTATAATATATATATATATATATATAATTATAATTATAATTTTAAACCTTTAAAACTTCTCAACATTCTATATATTTAAAATTAACATGGATTTAAATTTTGAGTACTAATGTACATAACTAAATTTCAAATTTCATAAAGCTATTTGCCGTTTAAATAAACTCCATGTAGCTTGCAAAGGAGGCCCAAAGAATTGTGTTAAGTATGGATTTTGTAATGATGTGATGAGTAGTATGTATAAGAAGTGGCACATCTCGGATCATATTGATTGTGAGCTTGAAATGGAAGATATCTCTCCACCAATAGAATATAACTCAACCTCTTGTGGAGATCATTAGATGCCACCAATGATAGCATAAGAGACTGCTCACTGCTCCTTACCTCCATAGTAGAGTAGCCTTTTCCCTCCTCCTCCATTACCCAACGATCCACCTCCATCCTATACACCCTTGCCTACATCCCCACCTCCACCACCACACAGTTCTCCCCCTTCCTCTGCCAACTTCTCCCAATATTTTCCCACCATCCTAGCCCCAATAATATGTTGCACCTTTAAATATAAGTGATTGCTTCGCTCATGCATTTTATGCTAAGTTCATGGAGTATGAAATTAAATGCTTTTCTATTTTGTATTTCATAGAAGATATAATGGTTGCTTGTGGTTGTGAACAAGACTCTCAACTTCATCTCTTATCTGGAAATCCTCAACAATCTGGACAAGTTGTCAATTATGCAGCAATGTTTAATTCTTATAGTTATACATGCTTTCCATCATCTTAAATACATCCTGGAAAAAATATTGCATCTTTAAATTCTACAAGGCCTTTTGAATTTTTACAGAGAAACATTCTTAGGGTCCCTCATGGTGCACCACATGTCCAACATTTGCAAATAAGTAATACTATTGCCTCTTATACTCAACATTCATATTATCCATTGCCTCCTACTCTAGCACCATCTAATCAGTTCTCCTATGTAAGGGTTGAAAATTGACATCCCTTGCAACAAGCTTGGTTAGATTCTTCTCCATCTCCTATTCTTGAATGTGAAAATATTTGCTCAAGATGAACAACAAAGGTTTCTCCAAAGTGATAGAAGAATAAGACTAGAGGATCATTTACTAAACCAACAGACAAGAGGGTGCAAAACATTTTGTACAAGTTCAACGTTTGGGCAAGAAGGTAATTATTAAAGCTTTAGCATTTTTGAAACAAATGAATTGACAATAATTGAATTGCTTGTGTATTTACTGCCTAGTTCTTACTAGAGATCTTTTGAATTTTTCCTACAGTCACCCTTGGAATGCCTTGGCCAGCTAGAGGAACACAAAATTTTTGTGGGTTGCAGCTGCCAGCAAAGAACCAGACGACCATAAAATCTTGAATTCCACAACCAAGTATGGATATACTTACTCAGGTTAGGCTGCAGGGTTAGCACTCAACTTGGTTGCTTGTATATTTTCCTCGGCCACAATAAATTTGTTGAGGGAATTTTAATTTCCATATGTTGGACTAAAACTTAAAACTTGCTTCTCTGTGAATGTAGAGATGACGAATCACATTTTTATCCATATGTCTAGATTTGGTATTTCTTCTACAAATTATTGGAGGCATACTTGATACAACATATAGGAAATGAAAGGTGTGAAATCTCTTTGAGATTTGATAATCTATATTTTGCTTTGCTTGTAGCTTTATGATGTATGTATTGTATGATTTTTATATGAATTTTTTGTCGATGTTTTTAATTCCCTTGTTATTCATTTTAACAGATGTCCCAACTTCAAGTGGAAGCAACTAAGCTATGCAATGTGCAAGTTTGTTCCTCAAAAGACCCGATGAGAGAAGATTCTTTATTATGGAGAAATTTGTATATTTGATGTTTGTTGTTAACTTCCTTAGGCTTTGGATGTTTTTGGAAAATGGGTTGATGTTAATTGTATATACTATAACTTGCATCGCTATTTGCATTTTGCAGATGCATATAAAATTTTTCTTATCTCATTCTTTCGAATAGCAAGTTTACCAAACCTCAATGAATGAGTCATTTGTAACTTAAGTGATTGAATCATAGATTGTAATTTGAGTCTTGTCTTTGCATTCTGTACGATTATATCTTCTAATTAGAGCATATTGTACATCTCCCCTGGGGATTTTTAATATACACAGTAAATGTAAAAATCTCTTCGAACGTGTTGCCTTATGAAGGAAAGTAATTTTGGAATTAAGTTGCCACAACATATTTCTTTGTAAAAAAAATTGTAATTTTGAGTTCAATGAGTGTGTTGGAAGCATTGGTGGTGGGGGTGGGATTCTCTTTTCCAAAGGGATCGTTGAAATCTTCATGTAAGGAAGGCATCATATATTTACTTGAATAACATTGGTGGGTAAATAAGATATTCCAGCACAAACATGCACATAATTTTTTTCTCGAGAAGTAAATATGTGTAAATTTTGAACTGCTTATTATTGATTTTGTCAAAGGCTAGCTCCAGTAATTAACAACATTCCACTACATTGAAAATCCTTTATTTGCATGTATATCAATATGTGATGTGTCAATTGTTGTGGCATATTGATTCTCACAACTCACTGACAAGTACTTAGTAGACATGAGATATCTTCGATGTTATTGGTAGGAAACACACATGAATGATTATTGAAACTTGAATGGTCTTCTTTGCAGTTTGGCCTAATGACTTCCATCGGAATGATATCAATAATGAAATTTGTGTAAATAGTGATTTATACCATAGTATGTGATTTAAACTGGCCCTATTATGTTGGCGCAAAAATTATGATTAAAGATTTTGGGGTGTCTGGTCATTTTATCTTTTAACTATCTACCACTTCATATATTTAATTGAGTTTTTGGTGCAAAAGAGCGCTTGGTGAAAGTGTAGATAAAGTTCTTTACTTTTCACACTACGAAGGTTAAGAGCATATAACCGCATGAAAGGTAATCTTTTTGATCTAAAATTTTATGTTTCTACTTAATACTAGTTCTTTGATGGTAATCAATAGTGGAGTGTCAGTTGGGAAAAGTTGAGGAATCCAACATATTTTTTGTTTTTATCATATACTCGAAATGACATTGTGACATGCCTAAAAATGTTATATTGTGAGCACAAAATTATTGATTTAGCTATCTTGGGAAACAATTTAGAAGTATTGTCTATCTCTAGACAATAATATACATCAAAGATTGTTCAATGAAGATGTTTCTTCCAGGAAAACATATGCCTATAATTACTTCAGTTGGAAAAGTTTGGGTGAAGTGGAGTGAAAATGTAGAAAACAAGAACGAACTAAATCAAATGGTTGAATGAAGTTAAAATAGTTATTTTCTATTGTATTACAATAGTAATGCCATGAAATAGCTAGAGTATCAATAAGACGAGCAAAGGAGACTTACAATGTAGGAAGGAACCTTTATGAGAATACAAGTAGGACTCTTTATCCTTTGTATCTTCTCTCTTTCTCTTTTGATTCAAGGTGGAATCAAGATTTTTCCATAAATTAGAGAAAAATGTTTACTATGACACCTGTTTAAGGGCTTGCTCTGTTCTTGTTGTTGAAGAAAGGAAGACAAGAATGAAGGGCACTTGAGATTAATATGCATTGGTACATGACTGTAATAAGTAAACTCAGATAGGATAAAGGCAACTTACAAACCTTTCCCATGAGGCTTAGCCTAAGGTGTAAGGCTAAGCTGATATCAATTTTTATTTCAAGCATGAAATATAAAATATATTTTTTTAATAAGGACCTATTTTATTTCCTAAAATTGTAACTAGGGTCTATTTTAGGAAAGTTGGACATTGATGTTTTGATTTCTAATAATATATAAGGAAATTTCCAACACACCTCAAACATGATTAAGGAAAATAAGGTATGTGTTGAAGAGTCTTCTAAAGCAAATACATCTAAAAGGATTTTGTATGTAAATAAAAATATTGAGCTATTAGGATTCAGGATAAATCACTATAAAATGTTGGGAATGAAGGCTTACAGAAGACAAAACGCTTTTAGGAATCCATAAAACCACAATTTTGAAGAAGAAAAATTGAAAAATATTTGAGGAAACATCTCCTAGCTCCTTTAAATCTTGGAGCACAAGTTTACATGGAATAGAAGAGGTAAGTAGCCTCTCTACAAGATCAAGCATTAAATTGGCTCACGAATTTGAACTAAGGGATATGAGGGCAAGAATATATTCAGCAACAACCTCGCTTCCCTTTGGAAATAGTGTATTACCCTAATCAAACAGGTCAACTACTCTTCATGTAGCATAATAGTCCTTTCTTGAAGACATCTCACAATGAACAACACTGCCAATTCTTCTATTGAGATGACAAAAAATGGGTAGGTTATGAGTTGTTAGGGTCCAACCACAACCCCTTATTTATGTAATAAGCCCAAGGGGCCTAGTCAGAGTCATAATTAGTTAGTTGAGTCAATAAAGCTTGTAAGCGGTTATCTGCATTAATAATAATTGTAAGTGGTTGACCCCCATTATAGAAAAGGGACCACAATTAGTTATAAACGGTCCATAGTTAATAAATAAAGTGGTTAACCCATGTTATGCAAGGGACCACCAGTAGTTAGGGTTTCAGATGTCATCAAGCTATAAATAGTCTTATATAGTAAGGGAAGGATCATCGAGTCTTATTGTAATTGATCTCTTCTCTGTTGCAGGTTTCCCCCTCGAAGAGGCAAGTGAACAGTGTATTCTTCTTCTGAATAATAAAAATATTTTTGCAGCTTCTCTCATTTCATGTGGTATTTATATGTTTCAGGATATATTGTTTCGTATTTCTGGTATTCTGGTTTCCTCGCAGGTCAAGTGCATAACAACTGGTATCATAACACTTTCCAATGATAGTTGTACCTCTAAATTTTGCATAAATGTTTTTAGGCTAGAGACGTGTTCTGACGTCTTTAAACTACGTGATATGTCGTTGAGTGCATAAACCTGCAGATTTGGGGAGGCATGCACACAGGAACTAAAAGAGGTGCTCACACTTTATGGACTCCCTTGTAACCCTTGTGGGCACCCCTTTCAAGTAGTAGTGCATTAGACAGAACTACACACAGAATGCACTTCCACATGCCCTTAGGTATATCATAAGCCCCTAGGGTAACCTGAAACCTAACCTTAGATAAGTCGTCAATCATATTTCTGCTACAGTACATTGAGAGTAACACTCAAGGAGATTGCTCACACATACAATAGGGTAGTTGGGTAGTACAACTAAGGGTATGGTCGATCCTCCTTAGTTAGCTCCCTGAAAGATTGGGTCGAGTATTATTGTTGTACCCCTGCATATATTATGATCGGTAACACCTGGCACTCCTTTGAGACCATATTTCCCTAATTCATCTAAAGATCATCCCCTACCTTTTCTTCTAGATCATACCCTGTTGTTGGCGTTTGATTATCACTGTCCAGATCAAATCCAACCTTTGGGGTTTTGTTGTCATCGTCCATATCAGATTCAACAATTAGGGTTTTCATAGCGCAAATAAGACTCTTTTTGAAGTGATGGTTTTGGTTTCCATAGTCTAGATCATATTTTCACAACACATTCTGAAGTACCAAAACCTTGGGGTTTCCGTTACTATAGTCCAAGCCCAATTTTCGTAGGATATTTGGCAGTATCAAGATTTTTGGAATTCATCCACTGCAGTAATGATCAGTTGGGAATAAAACTCCTTTCAAAGTAAATAAATAAATAAATTTAGGGCCATCTCAGGACGCTTGAAAGAGACATAGCCCATAAGATTCAAGAGGGCGAGTTGGTCAGAGTGGTACCATTCACTTGTAATCCCGCAATTTTCAGGCGATCGCAAATTTTTTCCAATGTGGCTTCAAGTGACCCACCTCACTAAACTCTTGAGTTTGCCCTCTTTCCAAGCATACTGCTCTTAAGTAAGCTCAAAATTTGATCAGGCCTAGTGTATGCTCAGTACTAGGTCTCAAGTTATGGCTGCAGAAAGGGTTGTTGAGAAGGTCGACAACCTCAAGAAAAAATTCAATGACTTCCAGGAGACCATTAACTCCCAAATCGCATAAGTATTTCCCACTATAAAGAAGTCTCGCAAACCCATAAGAACATAGTGTTAATGCATACATAGAAGGAGAATCCACACATGACATTCATTTCCATGGAGAAATACAAGTGATTGGTGACTCATTGTTGTTAGATAGTGTACCCCAGATCATTTTATACTAGGTTGGAGCACACATGGCAGATCTAGGAACCTTCTATTACAACAACATTACACAAATCCATGCAGCATTAAATTCCAAACCACATAATGATCTGTAGGTGAGAATGCAACAATAAATAGACAGTAAGGGCACATCACAAATTTTAGTATTCCAGCAGTAAGGGCACATGCATGCATGTATGCACCAACCATAAATAGAATAGGATAAGTTTATCGTTAGATTTCAAGTTAAAGATAAAAGTGTTAGAGTTGGATGAGGCAGTTTTGTTTTATTTTTTGCAGTGTTTCTAAATTCATTTTTTATCAGTTAGATAGAGTGTAGATCCAGATATCTAAGCAATATATCTATTTTTATGAACCCTAGGTGTCACTTATAAGAGAGAGTGAGAGTATGGATCTATAATAGGGCTTAGTTTCAGTGCTTACAAAAAACCCTTTCTAGCAAATTTTCTAGCAGATTTTTATTCAGCAGTAACAGGGGCTTTTGACATTGATCTATGTGTTCCAATGTATGTATTCCAACTATGTTTATAGAGTATAGTGAGATTCATCTTGCAGTTTTTATTAGCCTTTAAATTTAGACCGTGTTAGTTTCCATTAGAAGAAGAATCTATAATGGTATCAGAGAGGTTCGCTGAAACCTTATAAAAATCATTGAATAGATTTTTCTATCCTTGGTACTTCTAGTAGTTGTGTAAGCTCCCAAAAAGTTCACCCCTTGCTTGCTAGTCCTCAACCCTCTTGTAACCCCCCTCCCGGCTCACACTATCCAACCTTAAAAGGACATACTCCATGCAATGGTAGCCAATGAGCTTCACTTCTTTGAGGATGTTAAAATTGAAGTTCAAGGCATGGAAAAAAAAGATTCAACAAAAGTAGAAACAAGTATCCCAAGATCATATGTAGCATTATTCAAAGAATGGGTGCATGACCTTGGCTTCTCTTGTAAGAAGGAAACCAAGATTACAATACTCATATAACTGTACTGGATCAACAAATTCTTCATTGCTCAGACTGTAAAATAACAAGATGGCTATTGTTCAGTCCTTTGGAACAAGTTCCGTTATCTAAAGAAAAAACAAATGTTTTTTTTAATGTAAAAAGATTAAGAATAATATTTTCAAAGCTATCCCTGGCACCACTTGGTGACCAAGATACAACAAGCCGATGTGGGTCACTTTCATAGAGTCTCTACCTCCAATTCTATCCAGTCTAACAAACATGCGAACACCAAAATGCATTGGACGAAGGTCATTTTCTTTGTAAAGACAGGGCACCTACCCTTTTCTTGTCATTAGCTTTTCTGCTATTTATTGTTAGTGTTTGATAGGCATATTGTACAGTTAAGCTAATTCCCTTGCTAAGTATAATTTGGTTTCACGATTTTACAATACATAGGTCTATCTTTACCACCATACTTACGGGGTGATTTTCCAGTGGACAGGTTAAGGCATTGCTGATTCTACAATTTCCATCTTTTTATCATCTTAATACCACAAATCTATCTAGCACCAAGCCAAAAACATTTTAATACCACAAATCTATCTAACACCAAGCCAAAAAGAAATTAAAAGGACTCGAAATTTTTTTATTATGATTTAGATTTTGTCCCTGTATACTAAAATGATACAACGTTTTACTCTGGTTTAATTATCGGTTGAAGATTCTCGGAAAAGTCCCCATTACATATTTTTTATTACTAGATTCGAACCACCAAATGGCTTCCCACTAATTGATATAACACACCAACATGCATCAGACTACCTAGTTTTTACAGGCGCATAAGAAGATTAAACCTGAACTATTTCAATTCAACTCCTTTATTGGTTGCTGGCAGAATACTGTCAGCTTGATCGTTCTGTCCAAAAACTGAAAGGCGAACCAGTGGCTCCTCGCTGTCCACGTAAATTTACGTATCAGAGACGACGATGACAGCAGCTGTACAACTTTCATTTCATTCAGCACTGTGCGCCTCTGTTTCTTCAAAGATTCTTCGTTGCTGTCAGCTTCTTGTGTCTTGTTTTTCTTCCAAAACTGCAGCTATACGTTGCAAAATCCAACCCTCTGCTATAACTCTGTCCTTCACTTGTTTGGCTTTTCAGCTCCCTCTAGCACGCATCTGTCTTCCGTCATCGTAACAAGATAACGTATCAGAGACGAGGACGACAGCGCTTGTACAAGTTTCATTTCATTCAGTGGTGTGCACTGTGCACCTCTGTTTCTTCACAGATTCTTCCTTGCTTTCACATTTTTTGTCTTGTTTTTTTCTTACAAAACTTCAACTACAGTTAGCGAAATCCAACACTGCTATAATTGTGTTCTTTACGTGTTTGGCTTTCCAACTGCTATAATTCTGTCCTTGACTTGTTTGGCTTTCGGACTCCTCCTAGCAGACATTTGTCTTTCTGAATCGGAACAATATAACGTACGCCATTATAAACTAAAATACAAAAGGTGAGTGAAAAAGAAAAGGGCAAATCTAAATACAAACACAAGTAAAACGCCTGTTCAGGTTTTGAAGAGCAGAGGCGTCATCGAGGCTGAGAAATTAATGATGAAGAAAACGGAGGAAATAATAACGGCCGGCGCAAGAAATCAGTTTCAATGGACGAGACGCGTCTTTATTAAAGAAAATCAAGAAAGCCGAGATGTAGCCGAGGACAAAAGAAAATCAAGAAAGCCCAGGACGACTCTGCCGTGCACAATAAACCACGGCCTCGGCCTTTGCCCGTAAAGAATGGCCGAGCAGAGGAGGAGGGGGCAGAAGCCGAGGAGATCTTGAGGATTAAGCCCGGCATTGAACTGAAATCCTCTCCTGCGGCCAAGTTCCTCCTGCAAGTTATGCCAGGGGGTCTCCCTTCCCCTGTGACTCTACATTATAAATTTTAATACTATACATTAAAATTTCTCAAAGATTCACAAATTAAACATCCGGCAAACATCATAAACACGATGATTTCGCACTGCGAGTCTCTCTAGTAGACCAAAGAACAGAAGAGCATAAACACCAATTTTATCTGATGCCTGCGAATGTCACCACAACTTCCATAGATGGGAAATCGAGGGCCAGGACGCCCAAACAGCGTGTGTTGAATCTCCTCCCTCTGTCGTTCCAACCAGAAACCATAGGCGTGCTGGGGCGACTCTTCCGCAGATTATTGCTGCATCGCTAGTCAATAATAACATGAAGAGCTGAGCCTCTATTCTGCCCTCTCCATCGTTGGAGGATCAGGTGGACGAAAACCTGCCCTCAAGAGGATATGTGGATTATCTCCATGGCTATTGAGAGCTATATGGGTTGAATATGAGTTATCACACCCGCCATGTGAGTTATAATGGCAGGATATCCAGGCCGTGTCGATCAGATAAGCAAGTTACCTTCAGTGAATGCTTGGTGAAAATTTGGGGATGTTTCCCTTTTCTGGGAAACTCTTTGGGCAATGCCTCTTTGAAAAGGGAATCTCTCGGTATCTCCGAGCAATTTTTGCCCCGTGGCTTTAAAAAATATTTATTTTTAAAGACAAAATAAAAACCTTAAGTAAATGTGACCCTCGTATGCTTTGCATTGTCTCATAATCTTGCTTGCATTTCATGCTAGCAAGTCTTACAATTATTTGTTATTAGCTAATAAACTATAGTGTGTTGCTTCCTCAATATTTGTACCTTCTGCTGGTAGATGATTGCATTAAAAGTTCTTTCTTCTTAATCAAGAAATGGGGCGAAAGCTTTTGACAAAGAAGGTAAAACAACCAACCAGTGTTGCTTTGCCATATAAAATATGGTATTTTTGCCAGAATTCCAATCTCAAAAAAAATAAAATTTAATATATCAATATCATTTGCATGATTATTAAATTAAACTATAATTTTTTCCAATTTAACAATCTTATTAGCATACCTTTGCAATTTTTTGGGGTAATTGCTAGTTGTAGATGGTAGTCGATTTTTAAGAAGAAACACTCCAATTAATATATGTGGCACATAAAGAAGTACTCTAATGAAAAGAAAGAGGCTCTTGGGTGCTAAACCAAACACAATTATTACTGAAATTTAAAAATCCAAAGGAGAAAATACCATGAAATCAACATCTTAATTAATGAAAGCTTTAAAAGGATGAAAGCAACTGCAAAATACTATGTAGACCTCCTTGAATAACTAGGAAAGTTGATGGATGAAAAATGATCAACATGCCACAAAACGTGGGAGAAAGCCAATAAAGTAATAGTTGATATCCACTTACCTAAATTTGCTTCACCCAACAAGTTTCAGCCTATAGAAACTATTTTGGTGAAATTCAAGCAAATAATAGTTGATCAATGTTGAGAGGACATATAAAGGATAACATATGTTGAGCACATATATATTCAAAAAATTGCATTAGCGAAATTGATGTTGTCGATAGGCCTGGGCAAATAGCGCCCAAAATAGAAGCTTATACTCAATGCTATAGAGAAAGTGACAAGAGCCTACATACACCAATGGACAAACATAAGTTTAGTTATAGTCATAAATGTGAATATCTATTTGTTTAGTTGGTCACCTTTGATGGTGGACATGTAAGCTCTAGGATATGAAAGTCAACTAAGCCATCTTGACTCAAACTAATGTTAACTCTGACCTAGTTTAGTTTTTTTATGTATATGCCATGTTTAGTCAATTGTAATAATAGATATAGAAGGTATGCCCCCAAGAGAAGGGATTTTGGATAATGTATTATTTTTTTGAAATATAACTAAATAATTATTTTGGAAGTTAATTCAGAAACTCTTTGAGAGCCATAAGTTCGTTGGATTTGTCATAGTGGATTATCTATCTCGTGTATTGTCATATATATAATGTAACATGTCATATGCTTATACTAATATTGTATGTGCAATTTGGACTACTCTTCTATTGTACTTGTGGATTACTTTAATGATTTAGTAGATTTTTACTAATTTAGTGAATGGGATACCCTAGAATTATTTCTTCGTGTATTATGATTGTTTTTTTTTTTCTTTTTCTTGGTATGTACTTGCAGGATCAACATTTGGATAAGAATATACAACCTAGAGATATCTAAGTCATCAAAATTACCCAAGGATCACCCCCGTCTTGGGCCGCACCAACTCGTAACATGGATTGGTTTTTTGTACCTACAAGATTTCAAACCAATAACATTCACATAAGGAGTTCCTTAACATAAAACCCTATTACCAACTATTCTATGTCTCATGAGTTACACATGGTTATTTGCTTGTTAGAATAGGAATTTCTTATCTTTTGCATGCTAATAACTAAAAAACAAGAAAATAAGTCAACCACAAACAAGAAGGATTAATCACTAAATCTCATTGAATAAATAGTCAGAGTTTCACTTCTAGGGGATCGTTCCAGACCAAACAAGGAAGAGTCTAATTGGGCATCTTCTTTTGGTTTGATCCATGTTGCTGAGTTAGGAATCCAACCCCCTCAACAAAGTGGGTATGGACTTCTAGTAAGTCAACATCCTTGGAAACTAAATTGTACTTAGAGTTAGAAGAGACTAGACTTGGCTAGTTAAAAACTTTGGTAGCTTGGCAGACCTACTTGCCTTAATATTTCATACGCTTTTTCCCCTTCACTCTAGGTTGGATAAGGAGACTGGATGGTGTTGTCTGTGAGCTATAAAACAATTACTACAAGTTATGCTACAACTTTATAATGAAACTGATTTCAGGTGCTAAAGGTTGTAAATGTAAGGGAGAAAGGTTTCAATGGTCAATGAACCATGGTTTAAAATAGGGCGATCTTAAAAAAACACTTGTAATGACATAAAAATACACTCATTTGTGGATGTACTTTTATTCCTGTAAATATGATATTATATTTCTAATTCAATAGCTTACAACTTTAATGTCATGTTTGCATCCTTGACCCAATGTCTTCAACTCTGTGGGAAAGTCATTTTGATTGCTTAATGAATTTTCTTGTGTTGTTGATTATCCATACACCCTATATATAAGGAAAACATGAATTAAACAATTTGTTATGTCGCTTTAGAAAAAATACTTGTATAATTGAATTGATGGAAATTGTTAAAATATAGCTAGGGGAAAAATATATATCCATGACTATTTATTTAAGAGTATTCCCATGATGAATGACTCTTCCTACCTTCAATTCTCCTTTAACGGATAAATTGATGTAGACTAAGGCTTTCTCCTAATAGTACTTGGGTGTTGCATTGTATCCTCTTCACAAGAGTCCTTATTAAAGTTATGTGGCTACTTTAGGAACCTTGATCTTAATTTACATATGCATGTATGAAGCTAATTGCCAAGTAACCTGGTTGGTTTGATGAACAATGTTTGGTGGAGCTTGTGCTTTGATTAGTTTTGTGTGTATATGCAAACCTATAAGGCCATACATATGCTTTGATAAGAGAGTTATGATTGCTATTGTAAGGGACTTTTAATATCTGGGTTGAAGAGGCCAATCTGTAATCTCAATCAAGCAACTGTTAGTGAAGATACAATGTACAAAATGAAGTTTTAATTTGTATTTATATAAGGCTCAAATGCCTTGAATGAACAATCTTTATTTTAAGGAATGGACATGTGACATGAGCCTTTCCCTCCTTATACCTAATTAGACTTGGAGTTTAAGACCCTTTATAACATATCCCAATTCCTTGATAAGCCATTCAAGGCCTCTAGGGAGCTATATAGCCTTAGTAATGCCTTGGAGAAAATATGGAAAATTTTGGAGGTGATTTGGTTAATTTTTAAGGTAAATTAGGCATTTCACATGAATTTTCTCATACAATTTAGCTTGTATTGCAACAAAAAATCTGTTTGCAATACAATAGGAGGCCAAAAATGCTACAAGACGCATGGTGTATTTTGATTGGATGTGGAAACTTGAAAAAGTTCCTACAGTGGACATGTGGCACAATGTTCTAACTCACGCAAAGTTCGAGGAGGACATGCGGAGTATTATTGCAACTTGAGGAAAGTGTTTGGAAGGAACATGGTGTGATATCACAACTCAGATAGTTTTGTGGAGACCACATGGTAGGTTATGGTTGGATGTAACAACTCAACAAAAGTTGTGGAGGGCACATGGAAAGCCTTGATTGGGGTGCAATGTGTCACACCATAATATTTGGTGGTGCAACATGACACACCCACAAACCATAATGGGTGTGTGAAACAAGGAGTTTAACTAGTGATGAGAGTGGGTCGCAAACCAAAATTTGTGTAACGTGATACAAGTGTCATAGTTAAAAGCTTCCATATGATAATACAATGCCAACATAAAATTATTCCTAAAGTGGTACATGTTTTGCAATCAAAATTTTTGGTTGGTGTGATGTATCACATCCGAAGTTTTATTTGATGTGATACATCACATTGGAGTAAGTTTTTAGGGCATGAAACATAAAGAAGTGGCAATGTCATAAATGTATCACATATGATCAAGAGTTGGAGAGTGTGACAATAGAGTATGAAGGAGCAACTAAAGCCTATTGGATGGACAAAATTTAGCCAAAATAATGTATCACATCCAAAAATCACTTGGATGTGATACACTACATCAACAAGCAATTTTAGAGTGTGATGCAAATGTGGGATGAGGGAAGGAAAACAATGTTAAGCAACAATTTTGAAAGCACAATCAAGAGGGGATAGAACATGTTTCAAGCCATGAAGTTTTCTCAATATGTTGCGTAGAAATATGATTTTGATGTGAAACAACATGACATTGAAAATTGTTATGGATGTGATAGGAAAGACCCTAGGGTTATGGAATGACTAAGTAAAAATTATAAATAAAGAAGAAATGATAGAGTAATAGTTAAATGTGTACAGAGTATGAGACGACACCATATGACTACCATATCACTTGTATGGATGCTAACATGTAGAGAGAAATAGTCCCTTAGAAAACATCAAAAGGCCAAAACTTTGTGCCTAGGACTCAAAATTTAGCAAGAATACAATCATTGGAAATTATTACCAAGCATAATATGAAAGTGAGCTCATAAATTAATCTAGATTAATACATAAAATATTTTTCCTAGGTTACCACTCCTTAATGACACTTAGGGGGTTGGGTATGTTACACATTACCTTAAATTTAATGCTAGTATGGAAAGGGGTACCAATAACCATTCAAAAATGATGGCTTTAAGGACCCTCTAAAAACTCACTTTCAATAAATGGATTCAACCAATTTAGATTTTCTATGATAGTTGATCTGAGTCAACCTATTATAAAACCAGAGAGTTATGATTGTTGATCTGAGTTCTGGATAGGGGTTGCTCCTCTACCATTGAAATCATTGCTTATGTAGGTTATTTTTCATGAATTTCCTCCTACTCTTCCAGCCTTAATTCTTCCTCCTTTGTAACCTATTTTCACTTATTCTTTTATGGTGCTTTTGATCTAATTATTCTTGTGCCTTGTCATTTTCTTCTTGAGACTACAAGACCTCAAAATGGTTTTCCAAGTTCGAAGTTGCGTTTCTACCTTATGTGGATTGGGATTTAGATGTTGTCAAATTTCCTTTATTCCTACCCTTTTTTGAGTTTTTTATTGCTCTTCTTGACTCAGTGATGTATCTGCCTCTTTACCAAAATTCGTCTCTTCCCCTTTACCAGTTTGTGACTTCTTACAATCTCTTGCAAAATGGCCATATTCATGGCAGTATCTGCATTTAAAATGTAATTCTCGTAGTCAAGAGACTGACAATGGGACCATTCTCCCCGTCTGAGATCTATTTCTAAGGGAAACCATTTCTCAAGATCTACTTTAATGCAAATTTTTGCACATGCAAACTACAATTGATATGGGGATTTTACCTATCGCTAATACATGGTTTTGTTTGTTTAAGAACCTTAATTACATTGAAATGTTTGTTGGCATTATGGTAGAGGTGTTGTCTTTGATGGCAACTCACATATATGATACCCATAAATGAGTCAATGATGTATGATGGCAGTTCATTGTGCAACAGGTCAATTCAGAGCTAACAACAAAGGATTACAGATTAGACTCTAGAGATTGAAGAAAGAGAATGTTTTAAGAAGTATACGCTAGTTCACCTAGTCCAAGTAGTGTATACAAGCTGGTACACAAAACAAAAGGAGTGTATACATATGCACGCACTTTCACAAGAGAAAAAGCGCGTATGGGATGGAAAACTAAGATCAAAGTATACAGGGGTTCCTCCCCATGGTATTGACCCATGGTAATGAGCGCGACAAAGAATATTGATACCATCAAAGAATACCAGCAGCATAAATATGGTCTTTGTCCGAGGTATTGAAAAATGATCTAAGTATATAAGAAGGAGAAGATCAAAGGACTAAGTGAGCAAGTAATGAATATCTTATGAAGAGTTAGATCAAAAGAAAATATGCATGCTATGGGTTTTATATGTTGTGCTTGATCTGAATTAAGTATACACCTGAGTGTTTGATGATGGATGAGATCTAATGATGGATCATGATCATAAGACCTGAAATGAATTATCATTATGTGGTTTGATAATGGATAATCTAGATCTAATTGCTAACACATGATTTATCCTTTATATGCTATGATCTCAGTATATGTGAAGTTTGGAATAACTGTGAAGTTATAAGTTATTATTTGCAAATCTATACATCGATTCGTCTTGGTGAAGGCGCGTATACACGTTGGTTCGGAAGTTTGAAGTAGCATATACATTATAACATATGTTTTTGAAGTTGCAGTTGATGTTGGTTGTTGATGCAGAGTTCTGGGTTCAGCTATGTGTTCTGGTGACAATGATCTGATTGTTCAGATTGATTGATTGTGATTTGCTTCAGTGTTGATGGGTTTTAGTGATTGGTTGTATTGCAATGGTGATTGATTTTGAGCTTGAATGTTACTGATGGGTCCAGTATGAAAATTGGATGAAACATGGCCTACATATTGTGTTGTTGTGTACCAGGAGTATCCAGTCTGAAAATTTATGAAACATGGTCCCTGGAGGAAGAGTGAAGGTAGTAGCCTTCTCTAGGTCGAAGCCTACATACTAGTAAACATATCTGCCAGTACAAGAGCTAGGGGGTTGGAGCTCCCTTCCAGTAGCAGCTGGAGAATGAGTGAAGGTGGTAGCCTTCTGTAGGCCGACGCCTACATATTGGTAAACATAACAGCCAATACAAGAGATAGGGGGTTGTAGCTCCCTTCCAGTAGCAACTAGAGAACCAGGGAAGGTTGTAGCCTTCCGCAGGTGGGTGCCTGCATATTGGTATGAGTCTATACTAGTACAAGATTGTAAACATGTTTTTATTATATTAAAAACAGGTGGTTTTTTTCTTGTATTGGGTTTCCACCTTAAATCTCGATGTTCATGTGTGTTGCTTATGTGTGATGGTTTTTTCTGTTATTGCTGCAACTGGTTACTATTTATCTAATGGTTAATAAAGTACTAATGCACTAGCTTAAGACAAACATATGATGGATTAACTGAATTATAACTTCACTGGATATACGCTAATTGTCTTAAGAACAGTCGCATGCACACACAGGTTCGATTCAGTAAAGTCGTGTATAGAAATATGAATATGAAATGAAAAGTTATTGATGATTTGTAAATACTGATTCACCCCCCACCCCCCCTCAGTATTTTTCCCAACAATTGGTATCAGAGCAGGTCCTTTGGTAGAAGCTTGATCACTTGAAGGAGATCCGTCAAGAAAATGGGAAAGAAGCAAAAGAAGGAAGCACCTTAGAAAAAGAAGACATCTCAAAGGAACAGTGACAATAGGAGAGACAACTGGCCATTAGATGGAAGCAATTATTCAGATTCAAAATCACCTCAGATTGAAGATGAATAAGAAAAAGAAGTATCAGGTACTAATTTTTGGTCAATTGGTGATTCTCTTCTCTGTTCATGCAGTGTTGAAGATATTGAAAGTGAAACAAATAAATTTTCTCTTATGGGTGAAAGTGAAAGAAATATAAAGGCAAAAGTTAAAAGACTCACAGATAAAATTAGAGATCAACAAGATCTATTTGACAAAAAGGAGTGTACCTTCAAAGAAGAAGTTACTAGATTAAAAGCTCAGATGGAGGAAGGAGACAAAGTAAGGAAGTAGTACAAGGAAAAGGAAGATCAATTTCAAAGGCTGCAGGATGAAGTGACATCATTAAGAAATGAAGTAAATGAAAAGGATACAACAGTCAAGAGACTTAAAGATAGATCCAGTTACTATGAAAGTCTTGAAGCTTAGGTCGTCTCTCTAAAAGAACTTGAAAATTCAAATAAGTAGAATGAAGAACTACCTCAAGCAGATGAAGAACAAGAAAATTAGATTCTCAAATTAAGACAACAAGTGGAAGAAGGAAGAAAAGTTGAAGAAATCATGAAGAAGCAATATCTGGAAAAGGAAGAGAAATATTAGGTTGAGGTAAATATCTTAAAAGGTAAATTAGAAAAAAAGGATAAACTATTACGATTTCAAGATAATGCTAAGGTTTTAGATAATATTCTTAGTAGTCAAAGGTCTCCTACCATCAAATTTGGTCTTGGTTCTCATGAAACTGTTGAAGGTGAATCTAGCTCACAAGATGAGGCAAGGAACTCTAATGCAAAATCTAGAATTCTCAACCAAGAGATAAGAGGTCAACCCCATCAACAACCAAGGAAAGAAAGTATTCAAAGAAAATCATTTACTCCTAACTATGGAAGTGTTAATCGATTCGTTCCTCTGATGAATAATGCCGAATGCTTTAGATGTCATAATTTTGGACATGTTGCAGCCAGATGCAAAAGTAGAATGTTTCAAGCTAATAACCATCTCACAGAAAGATCATCAGCTTCCAGGTACTTTGAGGGGTATTGTTTTTCTTGCAATATGTTTGGTCACAAAGTCATTGATTGTTATAGAAGGAATATGAAACATATAAGATGTTATGCTTGTAACAAGTTTGGGCATATAGCAAAAGAATGCAGGAGAAAATTTCAGCCAACATACCAAAAGGAACAAACATCATCACACTCCAAGGTATAGAAGAAGAAGGAATTACAATAAAAAAGATGTAGCATAGCTCAATATACAGACAGAACAGACTTAGGAGGAACTGAAAGTATGAAATTTCAGTATTCCAATTCTCATACGCAATTATTATGAAGACAAGTCGTGTATATATGTGAGTTAGAAACTGCAAAGTCGCATATATGTTGGTTTGATGAAGAATTAGTGGGACAAACTCAGAAAAAGGGGTTTGATATGGTTCAGTCAATTATTAATTGTCTTTTTCAGTTCTGATTAATGATGATTACAATCTATTGATGATATGTAGAAGTGATTTTGGCCCTCATAAGTTGTTGATAACTTGATGAATAATTGGTTGATGATGATGCCTTGATGATTCTTACTGACATATACAATGATCAGATCTGGCAGTGAGAAATTGACACAGGTTCAGGGGGAGCATATGCTATGCTTATAATAATGCATTGTTGGCATTATGTTTTGCTTTAGAAGACCTTGGTACATAATGATTCTTAATGATGGACATATACAGGTTGTTGTTCTTGATGTTGTTGATATATGCTTATGGCGCAGATCATATATTATGTATTATAGTTGTTGATAACTATCATGGTCTTGTCCACATCCTAGGTTTTTGATGTCATGAATATCATTTGATGTAAAGGTCATGTAAAGACCTATGATGTAATTTGTAACCCCACTATGCCTGGGAAGGATGATGTAATACTTGCAATTTTCCAGTCATGTATGAACATTTGGTATATACCCACTTGGTTGGGTGGTTGATGTATGTATGAGTCATTGGTGATAGGAAGGTCATACTCACATAGTTGAGTTATAGAGTCATGTTATTCTTTTGGAAAATATCTTTTCAAAGTCTGCATGTGCTCAGGGGGAGCATGGACAACATAGTGCATCTCTAAGGGGGAGAATATCTTGGTTTGCCCTTTTCCCTTGATGTCAAAGAGGGAGAGTATCTTGGTGTTGTTTGATATATCTAATAGGTTCTACAACTTGACATAATAAACACGAATATGGTTGCCATCAAGTCCAAAGGGGGAGATTGTTGGCATTATGGTAGATGTATTGTCCTCGATGGTAACTCACATATATGGAACCCATAAATGAATTAGTGATGTATGATGGTAGTTCGTAGTGCAACAGTTCAATTCAAAGGTAATAACAAAGGATTGCAAATCAGACTCTAGAGATTGAAGAAAGAGAATGTTTTAAGAAGTATAGGTTGGTTCACCTAGTCCAAGTAGTGTATACAAGCAAGTACACAAAATAGAAGGAGCGTATACGTATGCACACACTTTCACAAGAGGAAAAGCGCATATGGGATGGAAAACTAAGATTAAAGAATACCAAGGGTTCCTACCATGGTATTGACCCATGGTAATGAGCGCCGCAAAGAATATTGATACCATCAAAGAATACCATCAGCATAACTATGGTTTTAGTTCGAGGCATTGAAAAGGGTTCTAAGTATATAAGAAGGAGAAAATCAAAGGACTAAGTGCGCAAGTAATGAATATATTATGGAGAGTTAGATCAAAAGAAAATATGCATGTTATGGGTTTTAGATGTCGTGCTTGATCTAAACTAAGTATGCACCTGAGTGTTTGATGATGGATGAGATCTAATGATGGATCAAGATCATAAGACCTGAAATGAATTATCATTATGTGGTCTGATAATGGATGGTCTAGATCTGATTGCTAACACATGTTTTATCCTTTATATGTTATGATCTGAGTATATGTGAAGTCTTGAATAGCTGCAAAGTCATAAGTTATTATCTACAGATCTATACATTGGTTCGCCTTGGTGAAGGCGTCTATACACACTTGTTCGGCACTTCGAAGTAGCGTATACATTATGACATGTGTTTTTGAAGTTGTAGTTGGTGTTGGTTTTTGATGCAGAGTTATGGGTTCAGCTTTGTGTTCTAGTGATAGTGATCTAATTGTTCAGATTGATTGATTTTGATTTTCTTCAGTGTTGATGGGTTTCAGTGATTAGTTGTATTGCAGTGGTGATTGATTTTGAGCTTCAATGTTACTGATGGGTCCAGTATGAAAATTTGATGAAACGTGGCCTACATATTATGTTGTTGTGTACCAAGAGTATCCAGTCTAAAAATCTATGAAACATGGTCCATGAAGGAAGAGTGAAGGTAGTATCCTTTTGTAGGCCAACACTTATGTACTGGTAAACATATCCGCTAGTATAAGAGCTAGGGGGTTGGAGCTCCCTTCCAGTAGCATCTGGAGAACGAGTGAAGGTGGTAGTTTTTTGTAGGCCAACGCCTACATACTGGTAAACATATCAGCCAGTACAAGAGATAGGGGGTTGTAGCTCCCTTCCAGTAGCAACTAGAGAACCAAAGAAGGTTGTAGCCTTCCGCAGGTGGGTGCCTGCATACTGGTATGAGTCTATACTAGTACAAGATTGTAAACATGTTTTTATTATATTAAAAAGAAGACAAAGACAACAGCAGCAGGTCGTTTTTTTCTTGTATTGGGTTTCCACCTTAAATCTCGGTGTTCATGTGTGTTGCTTATGTGTGATGGTTTATTCTGTTATTGCTGCAACTGGTTACTATTTATTTAATGGTTAATAAAGTACTAATGCACTAGCTGAAGACAAACATATGATGGATTAACTGAATTATAAGTTCACTGGATATACACTAGTTGTCTTAAGAACAGTTGCGTGCACACACAGGTTCGATTCAGTAAAGTCGTGTATATAAATCTGAATATGAAATGAAAATTTATTGATGATTTGTAAATACTGATTCACCCCCCCAGTATTTTTCCCAACAATTGGTATTAGAGCAGGTCCTTTGGTAGAAGCTTGATCGCTTGAAGGAGATCCGTCGAGAAAATGGGAAAGAAGCAAAAGAACAAAGCACCTTAGAAAAAGAAGACATCTCAAAGGAACAATGACAGCAGGGGAGACAATTGGCCATTAGCTGGGAGCGATCATTCAGATTCAAAATCACCTCAGATTGAAGATGAATAAGCAAAAGAAGTATTAGGTACTAATTTTTAGTCAATTGGTGATACTTTTCTCTATTCATGCAATGTTGAAGATATTGAAAGTGAAACAACTGAATTTTCTCTTATGGGTGTGTTGATGCCTCTAAAATTGTTGCATCAACATCGAGGAAACCCACCCGATCCAGACCTTAAAGCAGCTCCTTTTCCGTTTGGTTTGATGGCTCTGACTGGATGTAATGGGACAAATTTCCCTGTGATATATGAGTTGATGGATGATTGGTTTGTAATGTATAACAGGAGTGATAAGTGCTCTATTCTAAAGTGCAAAAATATACAAAGATAACTAATCTATCCCAGGTATTCTTCTCTCAATGCGATTCTTGATTGTTTTTATTTACAAGTAAACATGAAGATGACTTACTCATAAATAAAAATATGCATTCATATGATAATTACTTTGTTCAATTAATTGAACAAAGTAATAATTAAAACATTATCGCACTAATCATAATATATCACTAACATATATATATGAAAGATGACAATTCAGAAACATTCAATAGTTACAGGTTAAATAATTGTTGTAGACACATATGCACATTAATAATAGCAAAGTTGATAAATGCTAATTCTCATAGAAAAATAAATCGAAAACATAGATAGTAGTACCGTTTGTATTTGAATCTCCTCCGATGTGAATCACATTCAAATTCTGCCTTCTAATTTGGGAATACTTTCGTAGGAAGCAAAAGTGCATATCTCATAAAAGCCATCTTTATCAAAACTCAGAATTCCGGTCCAGTCTTTTATAAAAAATATATACCAGAAGTACAATAGTGCAACCTTTGATTTAAGTCTTAATACAAAATTGAGGACCCTTTCTAAAAACATGAAAAGGTCTATAAATACTACAATAAATAACAAACTAAGAAAGAAAGTCACTATGAGCTAGTCTAACCAAAAACACAAAAATATTGGATTTATCTTGAAATAGCAGTGCTGCAGTGGATAGAAAGGATTCACTATATCGGCTTATCTTCTTGTGATTGCAGTTGACAAATGGCAAGCATTGGTTGGACCTCTGGTGGCTGACTCATACAAGAGTGTAACTGAGCTGTAAATGTGGCATCGGCAAGTTTGAAGATCATGTGGTTGATTGCGTCTATGAGACACTTCATCGCCATTTGCTAACTATGTGGTTTTACAAGGAAAAACCAAAACGTCTCCCATGTTAAGTTGTGAATGCCTCCGATCAGTTTTTCTCTTTGCATTAGCTCCTGTCTCCACTGTTGTTCTATTGATTTTACCTTTGGGAGTTTGCCTGGAGAGCATTCTATTATTAGATTAGATAAATACATATTATTGTTGATTAATTCAATCAGATTATTCGTTGCTGATCTGCATCTGGATGTAGCTCTCTCAACTTTCATTAACTGAGACTCCCATTCGGAAAATAAAATTTCTTTATGTGACTCTTGTATCTTTGGCAGATCAATAGCTTTTCCTTTATTTGAATCTTGCCAAGATAGAAAATTAGTTAAGCTTTAATCTTCCTTTTCTAACTCAAGCCTCGCATCCACTGATTTTTCGATCATAGTTGCTGAGATATCACATAAAGGAATGACCAATGATATATTATGACACAGAAGGTCCAATTGCCGGGATAAAGCCTTGGTCATCTCCAGGGCTTCAGTTTTGAATTCATCCACCTGGGGATATCCTTTAAGTCACTCTATTTGATCTTTCATTTGGGCGATCTGCTCTTCTTTTGATTTCTTCACCTGCTCGTTTAATAGTTGTAGTTTGCTCAATGCTTGAGACAACTCTTGTTTCTTAAGGATGGCATGTTCATCAATTCTTTGATTTTCATTAATTAATTGCTCATTCAATTGTTCATTACGTTGTCCCTGTTCTGCCAACTGCTGCGCAAGCAGCTTTATTTTTTGTTGTCGTTCTACTGATTGTGCCTGTAGCTGAATGATCACCTGGTCTTTTTCCATCAATAAATGATTAACCTCTAAAACCTTATCTATTGTTGCCACTGTATATGCTCCAACATACTGAGAAAGTTTGGTTAAATCTTCGGAGGGATTTATTTCCTCCCTCCATACCACATTCATCATTTCCATCTGAGGAGTCAAAAGAGGAGAGTGATCAATTTTCCTCTTCTTCCTCTGTCTTTTGACTACAGCCCTATGCTTAAGGCTGTAGAAGACATCCAGTGGTGGTATTTCCTCTATATGCAAAACAATTTCATCAATGGTATTTTCAAGGATGATCTCTATGTATTTATGAAGCTTGGGTGGGCCACTTGTTCATACAATCAGAACTGTGTTGACTATTGATTTCTATGCTATAGACACCTCTGGTGTAGTGAACCCTTGGGTGTTCTCTGGATTACTGATGATAGAATCAAATTGTTCCCATTCCTTGATTAACTTAGGGTCAACATTAATGTGTGTATCAAGGGGTTCACTAATTGTTACCTGCTTCTGCTCATGTTCTAGTGTCATCTTCTTCTCAGGAACCTTTTCAATTTCAGGAGCATTCATAGTAATTTTCTCCTCAACGTAGCCTTGAGGTCGTACCATAGATGTTGTTTTTAATAAATCTAGGGGCAGAGTGTCCAATCTCTGGGCCCAAAGCCTATTGAATTCTTCTAATCCTTCTGTTCCCAATTTAGTATTAGCCATTTCTTTGACATGGAAAAATATTTCTGCTGAAGCAAACAATTCGTCAAAGCTATCCTCTTCGTGATCAAATTTGGCAATTTTAGCCTGAGAGGTAACATTATAGGCAATCTTTTTAGGGTCATATTGCCTTTTTGGAATATTTGCAAGTTTTAACAACTTGATTTTCTTGGCCTCTTTCTCTGCATGTTTAAAATCATGCAGGGTAAATTCACCACACTGAAGGGGAAATGTAGGCCACACGTGTTACTTGGAATCCCTAAGGGTCGTTGACATCCCGGCCACTATTATTTGATACGCTAATTCTCGGGCCAGTAGTTCATCATGGATGTACAGAAGAAGAACATGAGGATTAGTGAGACTGCCAAGAAGCCTTATATAGGAGAATTTCTCTTCTCCAAACCAACTGCCAACTGCTGTTAAGTCGACCATTGCCTCCTCATATAACCTAGGAGCAGGCTTATTGAACATGGCATAATGTGCAAGAAGAATAAAACCATGACAGATTCTATACAAGTGGTTCTTATAATGGGCTTTCCATAGCTCCTTGTGATAGATGTGAACAGGATTGGGATCCTGGGGAGTCCACCTCCATCTGAGAATGGGGTATTCAGAATTAAAACAGATGGTGTCCATAATATAGGCACTGAAGTAAAAAGGAGGTTTCACCCGAGAAGTCATAGACCTATTTCTTCTATATTCAAGTATCTCAGTGGCCATTTTATCAGACAGAATGTTTGCCCAATCCATGATATAACCATTAATTGCAACCTCCATTAAAGGAACCATATCTATAAAGAACTTAGCAGAATTATGGACTCCGAAGAGTCTGCACATCAATGCGCCAACATAACAATAAGGAGAGGCTAATGAATCTACAGAGTACATACCCGATGCCTCATGCTTGTGTTTGGTGGGGAAGTGTCTCTATTGCTTGATAGGAATGTCATTTTCCTTGGCAAAAGCTTCTACGAATTATTTATTATACTACTTCTCTAGCTTGGGTAAATGGTACATTTGTCTGAGATCCTCTGCTCTAAACGAACCGAACACTTTTCCTTCCACTGTAGTAAATGTCCTGTTTGTGGTTGCAATGCTCTTGACAATCCATCTAACCACGTCATTATATGGCAAAACCTTGGCATGCACTTCTATTCTGTGTAGGTATGAGCAAGCCAATTCTTTCAACATTTTCTCTGATTTGCTTGTAGAATCTGTTGTAGCTTCTTCTTCAAGTTCTTCAAGCTCTTCGGCTTCTAGTAAATTATAGATACTCTCCCAGTTTGCTTTTCCTAAACCGAGGCAAGTCGTATCTGATATCAATCCTTTCTTATTCGGCTCTGGTTCTTTAATTATGACAATGGCTTTGGCTTTCTTCACCTTCTTTCCCATCTTTTCCGGATTCATAAGCTCAGAGTAGCTCTTCACAGACAATGGAAAACGTAACAGAGAAATATTTCCGCTGAAAGTTAGTATGGAATGAAAATAGTTAAGTCAATTCGCATATGATAAACCAAATGTAATTAAGTATCACCACGGGTGAAATCCTCGAAGGATTCACCCCTAACTGTGAAATTAATGACCATCATAACCGCCAATCATAGTAAATAAAAGCAATAATTACCCGTCGCATCAGACATATGCTTGATGATCCTTTCAAACGTGTCTTTGTATTTTCCCGATCAGCGATCAGTGATAAATCGCGAATCGCAATCGAGAGATTCAATGGGTCAGGCTTAACGTTTCGGTCTAATAGCTCTGATCGCGATAAAAGAATATAATAAGGCAGAGGGGTAATTAGCGCATTGTTTGATTTATTACCTTTTCATCTATTACCACTTTTATGTTTTCCGCCTGCCAATAAAACCTTTTGGCGGTTCTTGAAACATGTGCCTTACTTTATGATATCGCAATTGGGAAGTTCAAAAGGGCTTCCGCTATGTGTCGTGTGATACCTCCGATTGCCGATTGCGATTACGTTATCGGATCAGAGGTTTAGAAAAGAACGTTCAGGATGCATTGTGGCTTAACTTAGTGATATGCGATCTCTGATCGCATTATTGCATCAAAGATTTACTTACGATGGCTTTCTAAAAGGATATTTCATATTTTATCAAAAAGGTTTTGGGTAATAACTCTATTGCATCGACCTTTTTGATAAAGGTTTAAAATTAGTGATATGATTAATGCCAGGCAAGTGGTTTTATTAAATCACTAATTTTACTATGTTTATTAAAAAGGGACCCATTTCTAATTAAAGTTTTTGTAATTTTTTTTTAAAGAAATGGGGGGGTTGTTGTACAACACAATAGTTGGCGATTCACTGGAAGAAACAATTATCTCTGAGAGTATAATGCAATATTCTGACTTTCTTAATTTGGAAACCTTTGAATGAAGAAAATAAGTTAAGTATAATTAGATAATCACTAACTCTGAACATAATGAAAAATGTTTCTGTAATTCCTTTTCTATCTTAAAAATAAAAACATTCTAAGTTTATTTAAGCCTTGATTGGTTGATAAAGATAAAACAAAAAGATTTCTCCAACTTAGCTTATATAATGACTTCATTGTCATTGGTAGAGCCAAACGTTTATAGTCTCAATAGGGTTACCTTTTAACCATTCAATCATTCATTGTCCCATCCATTTCAGAGTATAATTTCTAAGAGTAAACCCAAAAAGATATGTTTCCACATTTTTTTTTTGTATTTTCCATCTTTTTTATTTCTTATTTTAAAAGATAAAAAGCCATTGTCCTGGTTTGGTGGCCAGCTATTGACAATGCCATTCACTAGTTGTAATCGAACCGAACAAGCTAGCTCATGATGAGACCCCTTGTCTTATAATTATAAGCCATTACCCTGTTTTAATTTGCAGTATTGATAATGTCAGTTTATTAGTTCCCTATGATCATGGTAAGCAGGCTCGTAAAGGGACCTCTTATGTTTTATACCAAACATATTTTAGAATTACACTCTGAAAAATCACAATATTTGTGGATGGGGTGAATGATTTACTCCTTAAGTGAATATGGATGACAATGTAAGAGTTGTAGATGCTAAGTTTGGATAGGCCTTTGCTTTTTATAGATAACATTATTTGGGCTTTAACAACTTGGAATGATATACAGTATTTTCAAGGTTTGAAAGGATCTTACAAAAATAAAAGAGGTTTTCAGATTTTAATTCTATCTAATTCCCTATCTCTTCCTCTTTTTCCTTTAAGGCTTCCATTTATCAAAAGTACATATTAACTTTATTTTCTTTAAGCAACCTTCAAAACAGTAAAGGTAAATAGAAGGCTATTTACAACCTTATTTTCTAGCAAACAAACAAAATTGCAAATTCACACAAATACAACTACAAATTGAATATTTATAAATAAGAAGGGTTACCTCCTTAAATAAAGAATTTATTCAAAATAAGCCCATTGACAGGAAGAGAATCTCTCTTTCCTGATAGATCTTGCAATATGAATGTTGATGGGCCTATCTTCTCAATGATTTGAAATGGTCCTAGCCACATTTTCTGAAATTTAGTGTGTTTACCTTTATCTTTGTGAGCTTTGTCCCATTTCAAAACAAGATCACCAATCTGTAAAATAATTGGGCTAGTGGAAGTTGTATCAAAAGAGGACTTAATAACCTGTTGATGCTTTGCATCTGTAATTCTCGTTGTTTCCCTTCTTCTTCTAATTTAAGGATTTGATTATATCTCAACTGAATAAAAGATGAGGGATTTTCTTCAATAAATTGCACTAAGGCTAGAGATGGGAGTGCTAATTTTGCTACTATGACAACTTCCTTTCCATACACTAAATTAAATGGAGAAGTGCCTATTGAGGCCTTCTGTGTTATGCGATCTGCCCATAATGCAAATACTAAAGACTTGTGCCAATTCTTTTGACTCTGATCAACAATTCTCTTAATGATTTTGATGAGATTTTTATTAGTCGATTCTGCTAAACCATTACCCTGAGGGTAGTAGTTTGCAGATTATTTCAATTTAAACCCTCTTTTAATAGTAAATTCAAGTATGGTATTTTCAGAGAAATAAGATGCATTATTGAAAATGAGAGCATTAGGTACACCAATCCTAGTAATGATGAATTGATCTATGAAGTTGATAATTGCCTCAGAGTTGGCTCCCTTCAAAGGAATTACTTCTACACACTTTGTAAAGTAATTCGTGTCTGTAAGGATATATCTGTGCTGTTTGGATGAATGTGAAATAATTTCTCCAATGATATCTAGTCCCCATTGTTCAAAGGGTTGTTCGATATTGACTGGTTGCAAAGGAAAAACTAGCTTTCTTTGTCTTCCATTGGCAGTCTGACACATTCTACATTTTCTTACATATTCATGGGAATCCTTAAACAACGTGGGCCAATAATAACCAGCATGTATAATTTTGTGAGCTGTTGTATCACCTCCAAAATGTCCTCCTGCTAGACCATCATGTAATTCCTGCAAGACCTTTTGTGACTCAATTTTTTCAAGGCATCTTAACAAAACCGAATCATAATTCCTTCTAAACAACACATCATCAATAATCTCGAAGTTTTTAGCTTTCAGTCTTATGGCATGTTTATTTTTATAGGAAAGATTAGAGGGAGAATATCCATTTTTAAAATAAAATATCCAATCTACATATTGAGATTAAGGATTGATGGTACTTAGCTCATTGATTTCCTCAATATTGTTTGAACCTTCATGTTCCTGAATGTTAGAAGCTCCTGCTAACAACCTACGAAAACCTTGACCTTTGACAATTTTCGCTGGTTTAATGTCCAAATCATATTATTGTAGTGTTGTAACCCAATTTTCCCTCTTTTCTCCTAACTCCCTTTAGACTAGTAATTGTCTCACTACTGAAAATGGGACTATTACTTTTGTGTGAGTTTTTAAGAGGAAAGGCCTAAAGTCTTTAATAGATTTGAACACAACAAAAGCTTGTTTTTCTCATTAAGAATAATTAAGTTCAGCACCCTGGAGATTTGAACTAAAAAATGATATGGGTGCTTCCATGTTTTGATCATTGATGTGTGTCAACACAATTGCATAGGAAGTATCGGATGCCAAAGTGTATAAAATGAAATGATTGGAAAAATTCGGAGTGTTTAATGCAGGAGCATTTGTGATTGCCCGTTTGATTGAATCAAAAGCTTACTTTTCTTTATGACCCCATTTGAACACTGAGTTTTTCTTGATCATGGTTTGTAATGGTAAAACAATATGTGAAAAATTTGGAACAAACTTTTTACAAAATTTATTTGACCTAAAAATGATTGCATTGTTTTTTTTTTTGTGGAAGTGGAATATCAAAAATATCCTTGATCCTTTCTAGATTGATATAAATACCATCTTTTGAGACAATAAACCCCAAGAGTTTACCTTGGTCAAGAGCAAAAAATGATTTCTTGGGATTCAATGAAATCCCATACCTTTTAGAGCGTTCAAAGATTTGTTTCAAATCATGTAAATGATTTGCTCTTTTTTTGGAGAAGACAGTAATGTCATCCAAATAGACAGCAACTAACTTATTAATTAAACCTTTGAATGCTATATCCATTGCTCTCTGTAATGTAGCCCTAGCATTAATCAAACCGAAAGGCATTTTTTGGTAGGCATATGTTCCCCACTTAGTTCTGAAAGTAGTCTGGAGTCTGTCATCTGGATGCACCAATATTTGGTTATATCCAGAAAAACCATCTAAGAAAGACATTAATTCAGAACTAGCTACTGAATGAAGAGTTTGCTCCATTGTTGGAAGTGGGAAGTTATCCTTTTGACTAGCTTTATTAAGATTTCTGAAATCAATGCAAATTCTAATGTCACCATTATTCTTCCTGACAGGCACTAAGTTAGAAACCCACTTTGAATGTCTAACAGGAAAAATTATCTTAGCCTTTAAGAGTTTGTTTAACTCTGCTTTAATCTGACTTTCTAGGTTCAGATGAATTTTCCTCAATTTTTGATGTACTGGTTTCTCTTCAGACATCATTGGAATTGTATGTTGTATGATAGAAGTATCATATGTTTTTAAGTCATCATAATTCCAAGTGAAAACATTTTTATATTTACTCAAAAGTCTTATAAAGGCAAGTCTTTCTTCTGAAGTAAGTCCTAATCCCAGATTGATATTTTGTGGCTCGGCCTTAGTGCCAAGATTTATTAATTCGAATCTCAAAGTAGAACTTTGAAGTTTTGAATTAGTAACTTGTTTAAACCTATCCTTGATATCATATAGATCCTCAAGCTTGACTACTGATTTAGGTATGGAATTTTCCTCAAATTTTTGCTTCATTTGAAGATCATGCTCTCTCTCATCAATAATTTGTTCATGATAGGATTTATCAGAAGTTAAGAAATTCAAAATTTCGTTGTCATGATTGAATACCCGCCAGTTAGTGACATTGTCTAGAACCGATGGTCTAAAAATTAATTCAATTGAAAATCTATCAGGATTGTAATCCTCGGATGGGAGGAGCTTAGAAGAAACATTGGCTAGTAAATCAGCTACTGCATTCTGAGATCTAGGAATAGGAGAAATATTAAATGCTAGAAAATGAGATATAAGATCTTGAACCAAGGACTGATAATGTTTAAGATGACCAGAAAGGCAATGTATAGTATTTCTTACTTGCTTCATAACAATTTCAGAGTCACCGAATACTTTAAGAGATTACACTTTCAAGCCTATTGCTTTGTAAAGTCTTTGGATCAATGCCTCATATTTAGCAGTATTATTTGTACACTCAAATTATAGTCTATAGGATAACATAGTTTTTTCTCCTTCAAGACTAACTAAAGTACATCCTGCTCCTGCACCATCATTTGATTTTGACCCATCAAAATATAAAGACCAAAATACAGTATTATCTACAGTTTTATTTACAATTTCCTCAACAATATTAACACACCTTGATGTATCTGTATGAGAAAATTTTCTGTTTGAGATGTCAAACTATTAACTGAGAAAGGTGATGATTGAGCATTAAAATTACCAAAGAATGATTCATATGAATAGTTGCCAAGAATGTTATTTTTGAATGCTATGGGTTGGTTTTCTTGCTCAAATTTTGTTACAGTATGAGTCATATGCTTCTCCCTATCGATCTTAATCTGATTTGGCTTTCCTTTACAGGGAAGCCACATATGAGACCAATCGATAGAAATGTAACCATGGAGTTTCCCAGACCAATCCTTGCTTATAATTAAGCCATAAAACTCAGGAATGTCAACAATCAATATATCAATTCTTTGAACTACTCTTGGATCAGTTGATAACCTAATGGTAACTGAATTGATTTCTCACGATACTTGGACCTTAGTTCTATCCAACTGAACAATATGCACTGCATATTTTTGAGGCTCAATATTCAATTTCAAACAGACTGAAGCTGGCATTATATTCGATGAAGCCCATGAATCTATCGAGCAATTATGCAAGCTTCTATTGTAGATTTCATAGGTCAAGAGAAAAGGAGGGTTATGAGAATTAGATTTGTCTCCAATCAACAAAACATCAGTAGCTTCTACTCTATCGGATGGTGGCTTACTTGTTCCATTAGATGCCTTGGATAGTACAACATTTGGAAGAGGAGAAGAAGGTATTGCATTTAATTCTTTGAGTAGCAATTTCTGTTGATGTTTGAGCTTGCTAAGCTCACATATAGAGATATTTGCTCTAGTCTTCTTCATGTCTTCGATGATGTTGTAATCCATAGAGACAACAACTACTAATGTCTTGGATGATGAAGGTGGATTGGAAGATGATGGCTGATTTTGAGTAGGCACTGATGTAGATTTCTTCGTGGGAACCTTATCTTTGGTAGTAGGACCCATATTTTTCTTCTTTTGAGTTGGTTAAACAGGCTCTACAACTCCTTTACTCTTGGTACTTACTGGGAAAGTTTCCTGTTTATTTTCAGTATCTGAATTGGGCAAGATGAAGTCCCACATACCATGACATTCTACAACCTCTTCTTCCTTAGTTTCCTCAGATGATAAGATTGTATCTTCCTCTTCATCGTTCTCTGGATCTGATTCTGCATTAGATATAGCATTAGGTGGTTTTGATTCAGGTCTTTTGAAGTTTCTAAATGCCTTCTTAGTGGAGGTCTTAGCTACTTGTTTTTTAATTTCTACCATCTCATTTGACATAGTCTTTAAAACCTTTTGCAAACCTTCCATATCATATGGATCTTTAGCCATTTTCTTCTTTAAATCATCTTTAAAAGTAACCTTTTTGGACTTTCGCTCTTTAAGGGTCGTTTTCTTTTCTAAGGCAATGATACATTTTTCTACAACGATTGCTTCCTTCATATTCTCTACCAAAGTGGGCTTTACAACTCTATCTACAAAGATTGCTATATTTGAAAGTAAGGCCGATATGTACCATTCACTTCGAACCTCTTCACTAGGTTTAGATGCATTAGGAATCTTATTTAAGAGCTTATTAAATCGCGAGTTGAAATCTTTGACTGGTTCTCTCGATTCTGTTTTAAGATTAGAGAGGTCATTGATCAATGTCATTGTAGACCTATCATCACCAAATTTAGTCAAGAACTGCTCTTGGAAAATATTCCAACTAGTAATGGATCCTGATGGTAATGAAAAATACCAAGACCCGGCTGCTCCTTGTAAGATATATGGGAAAAGCCTAACAACAACATCTTCTTCAGTTACTCCATTTAAGTTTACTAACAACATAAAGTTGTTTATGTGTTCTTCTACTAGTATGCCTATATCTGGGTTAAACTTTGGCAACCATTTTTCAAGATGAGCCGACAATTGACTCAAGGGTGCAGGCATTGTGACTTCCCCTAGATTGTTCCATGGTCTTTGAGCCATTATTGAGCTACCAACAGAGGAAAGCATAGATGAAGTTCTTAGTGGTTGGGAAGAAGATGTTGAAGTTCTAGTACCTTATTGAACAACAATATGGAGTAGAGGAGTGGATGGTTGACTTTGCAATGGAGTAGATGAAATGGATGATGATGATGAAAGAGTCTCACTATCAGACTCTTCAGGTGTCTTCCTTGCTATTTTTCTTTTAGGTAGAGGGAATTCTGTAGGTTCAATACCAAGCTTTTCACTCTGTACTCTGGTAAGAGGATGGGAAGGAACATATTACGAAGTCACACTACCTTGAGATAACTCATATTTCTGTGGTGATATTGAAAATCCTTGAAGTTTATGAATTAAAGACTGAACTTCAGGAGGTTCAAGAGTGCATTTATCTGAGATTTTTTGGGATTTAGCAATGGTTGTTGTTTTCTCAACTTCTCGCTTAGAAATTGGAGATTGAGAATGTGAGGGAGAAGTCGGGGGTGATGTGGAGAGAGATTTACGCTCAGAATGGGCTATGGATTTGGATTTGCTCACCATTCATAGTTCATGCCCTCCTTCTAGTACCAAAAATGTTGATGCCTCTAAAATTGTTGCATCAACATCAGGGAAAACCGCCAAGTCCGGACCTTAAAGAAGCTCCTTTTCTATTTGGTGTGGTGGCTCCGACTGGATGTAATGGGACCAGTTTCCCTGTGATATATGAGTTGATGGATGATTGGTTTCTAATGTATAATGGGAGTGATAAGTGCTCTATTCTAAAGTGCAAAAATATACAAAGATAACTAATCTATCCCGGGTATTCTTCTCTCAATGCGATTCTTGATTGTTTTTATTGACAAGTAAACATGAAGATGACTTACTCATAAATAAAAATATGCATTCATATGATAATTACTTTGTTCAATTAATTGAATAAAGTATTAATTAAAACATTATCACACTAATCGTAATATATCATTGACATATATATATATATGAAAGATGAGAATTTAGAAACATTCAATAGTGACAGGTTAAAGAATTGTTGTAGAAACATATGCACATCAATAATAGCAACATTGATAAATGCTAATTCACATAGAAAAATAAAGCGAAAAAATAGATAGTAGTACCTTATGCATTTGAATCTCCTCTGATGTGAATCACATTCAAATTCTGCCTTCTAATTTGGGAATACTTTCATAGGAAGCAAAAGTGCATATCTCATAAAAGCCTTCTTTATCAACACTCAGAATTCTGGTCCAGTATTTTATAAAAAATATATACCAGAAGTACAATAGTGCAACCTCCGATTTAAGTCTTAATACAAAATTTAGGTCTCCTCCAAGGTACTAAAAAGATTCTTGTCACCTGACATGTGGAATGAAGCTCCACTATCCAGGTACCACACACATCCCACCATGGATGAAACCATGCATGCAATAAGACATAAATCCAACTGAAACTGTGAGGCCAATGCCTCACCATCAAATCCCTTCGAGGATCTCTTCTTGGATTTCTTCTGTGGACAACTCGTAGCATAATGGCCCACTTCATGATAATGAAAGCATCACACTTTTGATTTGTCAAACTTCTTCCCACTATGGGAAGAACCGGATTTGGGATGGGACACATTCCCTTTCCCTTTCCTCGCCTTACTCGCTAAGGCTAGATTTTCCTCATCATCTTGCTTTGATGAGGATCCATCTCTGGTGCTTCTTCTTATCTCCTCCTGCATCAGATCCGACCAAAGTCATTCCCAATCTGGCAGTTTTTCTCTTCTATTAACCGAGTCTTGGTAGCTATGCCAGCTCTTAGGAAGATTGAGGAGTGCAAGACTCACCATGTCATCATTAGCAGTCGTGATCCCTACACTTCCAAGCTCATCCCTACAGGTGGTGAGCGTGTTCAGATATGTAGAGATCATGTTTCCCTTTTCACACTTGATTTTCTAAAGCTTGTCTTTTAGCGCCAGCTTCCTCTGATCGTTGTTGTTCTGATATAGAGATTTCAATGTTTTCTACATTGAAAATGGTGTTTCCTTCCCATGGAGACTCGAGACAATGTGGTCTTGAACTCCATCCAAAAGGATTCTCCTTGCTCTAGCCATATATTTCTTCCATTCTGCCAATTGAGTAGCATCAGTTGGCTTGGGGACTTATTGATCAATGAAGTCCTTTAGACCATTATCCTCTAATACTGCTTCCATGTGATCCTTCCAGGCTATATAATTCGAGCTTCCATTAAGGGCATACTCGAGTCTTAAACCGCTGAATGCCATTGGTGAAATTGAGATGTGATAAGAACTCGATTTCTATATTCATGATCCTCAAAATTCGAACTTCTCCCTTCTTGTATATTTTCTTTTCCTTGATCACCTTTGCTCTGATACCATGTAGAAATTCCCACTGTCGATCAACAGATTATGCAATAGACTAAAGTAAAATACAATATATACTTCTACAAAAAACTTTGCAGAAGATTAATCGAATTGAGCAAGATCAATGAGAACACATATAACTGAGAATGAGAAATCAATCACACATAACATGGAAGAAATAACCTGGGGAAAGCCTCAGCCTAAAACCCGAATCTCTGTATTATCATACAAGTGGAAATTTGTTCAAGTTACAAAAAGAATCAGCTCTCAAGCTATCCTGTTGTCTCTGTAATCAAACAATACAGCTCACATACTGAATAGACACTGTATATGTCCTCCTCAATCCTCCTATTTCCTCGCACAGTTTTGCTTGGGGTCCAGTGATGCCACATGTGTGAATTGGTCTCATCACACTCACAAAAACTGAAGAAATAACTATGCAATCTCCAAGGAAAGAATTCCTTCTGCATGCAAGAGATATTCACAATGGAATATTCTAGCAACTGATAGTACATTGTCCCTCCATATGATCTCAACTGGGTCTCTGTCTGAACTGACATGCATGAGTTATTTATGAGAGAATATTCAGTTATCTAAAGTGTAGCAGTTACATGCATGCATGCATTAACTAACTGATACTCACAATTAATTCAACAAAATATTTGAAATTAATCTAACTGGACTTGACTCAGTTTAACTGAGGCCAACTAATTACAACTCATCCTTATCTCTTTAAATGATGGATTAAATTCCTCAATTTAATGGAGATAACTGTTGCATGTCCCCACGTAGACTTCATGTTTGATTTTCTACAACTAATTAACTCATGGTGAATTAATTAATTATTTTACAAACAACTACTAAGATCAAATTCGAATTTTTACTTCTCTATTTTAGTTCAGGGACTAACTAAAATAGGAAGGTATCCTGAAGTGCTATTTATACCAGCACTAAATTTAACACTTCTATATTTAGCATTTCTTGTTGCTATTTTCAACAATATATAGCATAACCCGAAGAACAACCAGAGGTAAGGTTTAAATCCCTCAACCCTCAACTAGTGTTATGGTTTTGGACCTTCTAGTATTCTTAAAGTCCCCATGTGGCTATCCTATTTACATGAGTAATGAGGGTTGGTGTGCATTCTCTTACACTGTGATTTTCAACATAGTAGGTCAATTTGTGGGAGGCATAACCCTTACATACAAACTCTAATTGATATGATATTTACACCATTGGAAATATCTCTACACATAAAATAGTATCTTGGGGTTTGATGCTAATGCAGGAAAGTTGTTACCTCCAAAAATGCCATTTAGTGCCTCAAAATGAATATGAAAGGTTTCAAACACCAATTCTCCAAACTATGACCTAGGATTAAAATGATCATACAAGATGATCACTCCATTTTTTCACTCTAAATTAATTGAGATATATGACAAATAATATATTTTTCCAATTTGGATAAGATGGGTAAAACTTTCCCAGATGCGGGTGTGTAACATGTCAATCTGTATGAGGGTGGCTTGGTGGGTCAGTGCATGGCTTACAACCACCGCCATCCGGCCTCGCATAATGCCAGGTTCAAAGTCTTCAGCCAACTACATTAATGCCGCATTAATGCAGCTCTCCCCCCCTCTCCATCCTGCAATTACATCAGTTATGGTGCCCCTCCTATTTTTCTTTCTTGCTCCTCCCCTGCGCTCTTGTCGCTCCAGTGCTGTGTAGAGCCTCGCTCTTGAGCCAACCTAGGGAATTGTCTTGCTCTGGAACGCTGTGCTAATTTACCACTGGGAATTCATGCTTCACATAGCCCTTTCCGCAATTTCAGCTGCTACTCCTTCTCAGTCCTTCCAAGTGCTCCCCTGTGAGCTTAAGTTAGGCCCCTTTCAGACCCCCCCTGTCATTACAGTTTTGTTGCCAGTTCAGATCTTCTTACTCATTTCAACATGCCTGATTGCACCTGAGAATGAGTTGCAGGAGAGGAAGCTCCCAAGGCCATGTCACCCGCCAGCCCTCCTCCACTACCTCGAACTCTTCGTCTGAAGCCTCGGAGTTCTGCTCTGACAGCTATCCCGTTACTAGGAGTGGTCGTGGTCGGGGTCGAGGGCAGCATAACACAACAGCACACTCTCAGAATTCCCAATCTCACACCGCTCATTTCTGGTTCCCCTGTACTCTCAGTACTTCCTCCTTCATAGCTTTAGTCACCATTTAGCTTCGAGAGGATACTTCTGGTTCGGTTGCTGTTACTCCAACAGTGTCTCTGGAGACAAGGGAAAAAGACAAGCATGGTATTGCTCAGATTGACAATACGCAGATAAAGGATCCTGGTGGCTCTGCAACCTAGGACATGAACATTCAAGCCGGTTCGAGCATCCCTACTGAGGGCAGTTCTTCAGGCAAATAGTGCCATCCCTCTGAGGATGAAGACCCCTACAAATATGGGTGTTGCATTGTTGAAGAGTCGCCTTCCACCTCTCATGAAGCTTAATTAGGTCTGCATTTTTTGGTTTTTGATTCTCTGCTGTTCGAAGATGCTCAATTCCCACCTGGTTTATAGTCATCATATGATTTACAATTCTCAGGCTTAGTCCTTTTTTCCATTGTTAAATTTCTGGTTTCCCCTGTGTGGGCGGCATTCTCCTGACTGTGTCTTTGGGTCTTAGTTTCAGATTAAGCTGTTTTTTGGGTTAGTCTCCAGTTTTGAATGGGCAGCGCTTTACTATTTACTTGTACGGGCCCAGTCAACCTGTTTTGGTCTAGATATACCTCTGGTCAGTCTACAACTTCGATACTAGTGTTTTCTGTTTCATGGAAGCTCTTCTAGTCAGTCTTCACCAAGTCTTTTGGTCAGTGTTCAAGCGATGTATTGTGAGCATGCCACTTCAATGGGCTAGACTTCTCGAGGCCATTGCCTCTTTGTAATTTTATTTTTGTATCAACATAGGAGTAGACAAATTCAGAAAAAAAAAGATGGGTAAAACTTAAAATAACAAAGCACATTTAATTTTATTGCTTAAGTCCATGCTATCATATGATCCTTTTGTCCCTACAAATATATCAATTCATTCTCAAGCACCATCAACCATTTATATTGCTTCAAAAAGGAAATGAAAGGCATGCCTTGAGAAATGTTATTTCCATTCAAGAAATTGAAGAAACATAAAACTTGAATATGAGGTGCATTGGTTATGCTATCTCTTAGAGGAAGCCCAACTGTGGGAAAACCCTTCAACCCAAAGAGGGGTCTCACCCTAAAATACAATTACTCTAGGTCATTGTAGTAGTAGGTTTTACACTTTAAGCTCTATGGTCAAATTTAGTTTGTAGAATAAAATTTGGTTGGGCTATATATAAAAGACTTTATTGGGAATGGAGTCTAGTTTTATCAAATGATGTTACAGATCTAATAAGCAGGACACAAAAAGCAGGGTAGCAATAGCTCCTTTTATAATTTGAGAAATTTAGAAGAAGAAAACTGAAAATAAAGCAAAATTATAGCTGATAGAAGCAACAAGTACTAATGACTAAGAAATACGAGAAAGGAGAATAAATGAATCCCAATCTCAGATACTAAATTTTTCTAGACATGAAGAATATTTTTCACAAATAGAGAAATAACGGACAAGGAACTGCAACACATGAATTTTCTGCAAATCCTCGTCAGCTTGTAATATATTTAAGATATGTTCAAATACACCTGAATGCTAATGTTTTTACAATAAAAGCCAAGCTTTTTCCCTTCTTCAGAAATTGTCTTTATAGACATTACATCAAATGAACAAACGATTATAGTTTCAATCTTAATTACAATAATCCAAAAATATCAAAATATTCTAAGTTCATGCATATGGAAAATATCTTTAATTACATAAAGTTTTTCTAAAATAAAATATCTATTGGAATATATGCTAACATATAGGAAAATAAAAGTATCTTTAGAATATCTTCCTCGAAAATAGAAACAGGTCCCTAACTGATAGAACTGAATCCTTGCTGGCGAACATGTCCCTCTACAAACAAATTCAATCTTTCACCGAAATTATTTTTCTGTTACCATTCTTTTCCCTCTGGCTTCCTAGTGAAATTTGTTGATACTATCATTGTTAGTTTCTTTGCTTTTTTGAATTGAAGCTTTCGTTGATAGAATGATTGTCAACATTTCCTTTCTGTCTATTTTTAGAATTCGTTGACAGTGGGAATGCCAACATTTTCACTTGTCAAAATTCGCTGACAACAGAGATGTCATCACTCCCCTTCAAAATCCCTGACAACGCAGATGTAGGTGCTCCCTGATTCTTTCAAAATCGTTGACAATGGGAATGTCAGTGCATTCTTGCTCTGTTGTATATAAAAACGTTGTTAAGCATATTGTCAGCGATAAAGGAAAAAACATTGTTTCTTAAGTTCATAACAAAAAATTTCAAAATGACCCTAATCCTCTTAGCCGAGGGTGTTGGATGCTTTAAGAAGCACATGCACCTTCTCCAAGATCTATTTCTTGCTTTGTCTTGTCTCCATAGGACCTTTTCTTATAATTTCTTTGTCTCTGCTCTCCTTAGAGTCTGCAATCTTCTTTCTGTTGATGATAAGGCCCTTCAATGGCATATTAATTACATCAATTACCTCCTTGGCCAAAACTGGGTTGTTTCTTAGCTAAATTTTAAACCCTAAATTTATTTGTTGGCCTTGTATGGGGTCTTTTGCCTCCTTTAAAAGTTTCAAAAAATGTTTCCTTAGCGTGGGTCTCAACTTTGACCTCTTTGCCTTTAATAATTTCTGGTATAGTTGTGTCTACAGGGGAAGCTTGAACAGGTGAACTTATGACCTAGGGAGAACTGATAGCAAAAGGTAAGTTGAAAGCAGATGCATGGTCTAGTTTACTAAGCCTAACACTCTTTCTTTGGTAGAATTTGGGGATTTTGGGGCTAGAGAATATAGAAGGGGCCTCTATGTCTTTCTAGCTAGGAGTTGGCTCAATACGAGTTGTTTCTTGAGTGTTTTTCCCTTTTTTAACAATTTTTTGGCCTTCCTCTTCAAGTTTTAGTGGGTTGAGGTTGAAAACCTCCCCAAAATAGGAAGTGGATCTAGGTTCTTCCTGCTTTGGCCAACTAGTTTTCAATTAAAAATTTCATGTGATATTTATGGTAGATAAAATGGGGAGAAGGGTCGGTTCTAGCTTTGAAATAAGCTACCATATGCATGAGACTCTACAATAAATAGAAACAGGTTTCATCCTAACCTGGCTAGCTAAACGTAAAATAAAATGGAAGTGATAGATGTTTACCCATTTGAATCTTCCTTCACATGTGAAATACTACTAAGAAATGCAAAGCAGGTCGTGCCATTTGTCTTGTAGCTAGTCCCTATGAACCCTTGTTCTCCAATTACGATTATTGAATTATTCCTCCATAAAGAAGAGCACATCAACCCCTGCCAACACATGGCTTCTAAAAACTCATTCCCCATTTACTGGCATGTTTGCGGCCTCTGAGAATAGTTTCTCTATAACAAGGAAGTAGAGCCCACCAACTTCCACCCGGTTCCCATCAAAATTTTGAGCGAATGAACGAGCCATGACATTGTGATAGTTGGTGCAATGGTGGAAGAATTCACTCCAGCCAACTTGCTGAAAATATTACTGGATATCAGGATAAATGTCCAACAAATCTGTTGCTTTAGGCTTAGCCTGGTTAGCTTTGCCACCTTTCCCCATCACATTCTTTAGCTAGAAATTGAAACCCTAACATTTGATCTTAGATCTTTGCAGGAGAAACCAGATGATATCATGCTAGTCGTTACGAAATTAGCAACAAAATAACCAAAATTACCAATGAAAACATGAATTTACAAAATGAAATGAGTTTAACAGTGGAGAAAGGAAATGATTACAATTCAGGAGCATCATTATGATTTGGGGAATCACATTTTAAACCATGATTAATCAAAAACCCATACACCAATGGTGACAAACAAATATATGATTTAACATCACACTTACCCGTGGCACTCTTGCAAACCTCATCATTGACGCTGACGTGGTTAGCATAATTCCAAATTTTAAATTTTAAATTTGTTTTTGGCACTAACAATAGGCCTGTCAATTTGCTCAGAAACACTGATAAGCCCCTTGTCAGCTAATTTCTTCAAAAAGTGTTATCGGAACACTTAAAGCATTGATAGCTCTAATATCGATGATTTCCCTATTTATTACAACTAAAATGCTGAAACTGAAACTATCAACATTTTTTGAATTAAAAAAAAAACATAGTTAATGTTATAACAGGTTAGTTGTTAAGAAAAACCATAAATCCATTATTTTTGTATATAATTTACATCTGTAGATCAAAGATTGTTTTAGTGAACTAGATTTTTTGGTTTCCTCTATCTTCATTATGTAGCGGCAACTCATGAATGTGGTTTTAGAGCCAAAGGATCATGCCCTATGTTTTCTTCCTTCTCATGCATTTCTGCTTCATTGGTCATTTCCTAGTATGATCCTTCGCATTTAGTCCAATTTGATGGCATGAAGGTGTTGTAAATATCCATGTAGGACTTTAGGGAGTCAAAGCAAGGGCCACGAGGTGATTAGCCATTTTTCTTTATCCTAATTTCTACCTAGGATTTTTTTCTTCAAAGAGTCTAATCACTTTTTACTAGCAATGAACAATACCATGATAGAAAAGATTGTATTCGAAGTGTTTAATGAAAGTTTTTCTTGCAAATTGCTTGATATATTTCCTATGCAATGTTGTGCTAATTTATTATGCTTGCATTTGCTAAAATTTCATGTTATATGCCAATTGTTTGATGAAATGACTGTATATTAAGTTTTCAAAGAAATGGATACTCAACAAATATGCTTTTAAATCATGGTTAAATTTCTCTCAAGGAAACGTCTAATATTGTGGGTGCATTCCAAAGATTCTATGGAAATATAAAGCTTAGACTATGGCATAGGGGCTTCACCTTGTTGAGCAATATTTTACCATATTCATTCATAAAGAGGTTTTTAAGATTTTGAAAAATATGTAGTCAATATATTGTAAGTATTGTGGGGGAGGTGTAGGTTACTAGGAGATTTAAAGGTGTTGAGGGGAATAAAATGGGTATCTAGAAAAAAATGTGGGTTGTTTTATTGGAAACATGTATTGGGATGAGGGTTCAAAAAATGATTTTGGCAGTTATTTATCAATACTTAGTGAAACTACGGGCATTATTTAATATACCATGAACACGGGTGCTGTGTCATAAGGTCACTAAGAGAGCATCCCATGAAACTAGAACATACACAAAGCATCCATGTGAGTTAGGAATGGCTTCATTTCTAGGGAAATACATTAATGATTGAGCTCTATTAGTATAAGATAACATATGCAAGGTTTCAAGTGTATTTATCTTTTAATTCTTATGTGTAGCAGTGGTGAGTAAAGGAACATCTTCATCCTCCAAACCCATTACTTTTAAGCATGTGGCTAGAAACAAATAATACATGTGCACATATTTTATTCCTCTATGCTCATAACATATATCATGGAATAATTAGAAGAGGTGTCACTTTTGGATCTTTTAGAGCAAGAGGTCACAAAGGTCCTCTCAATATTAAAATCAAGGAATCAAATGTAGTGATATGCATATTTAATGGGTATTGACGTCCTTCATTAAATTTGTATTGGTGGATCCACTTAAACTAGATAAAACATTATGAGATATTTCTATGCTCAAAAGGTTATTTATTGTCTTAACTTTTTAATCATGTTGATTATTAAAAAGTGTTTAAGAAAAGTACTTACATTTACGGAAGAAGAGGAAATTTTGTTGCCCCATGGTTGCTATAATTTGACCATGACAGTATGTTAGTCACTAGAATGCCAATTTGGGCTTGTCTCCCAAATCTGCCATTATATATTTATCAGTTTTGAAAAAATAACTATGGGAAGTGACACTAATAGATCTTGAGAGGGCTGAGGTTAGAGTGTGCACATGCACCCACATTTGCATTGATATAGACCTTAGTAAGGGGTCATTAAACAAAATGATTCTTAAATGAGAAAATTTTAAATGGAATTGGGCCTTCAATTATGGAAATATAACTATTTTATGGAGTTAGATTGGCCAATAAATAGGACATCTACAAGATACTCGTCCTCATGCATGATCTCATCTACTAAGGAAAAAATGGCCCAAACCACAACCAAAAAGGTGAGAATCCCTTAACCAATTCACGGAAGTGATTAGGAAGACAAGAGTCAACAAACAATAGATTTATAGACTACTTGTCCAAAAGTTCCAATTGAGAAAAGAACACTCCCCTTGGAAGCTAGTGAGGAAGTCCATAAAGCAAGTTTTTCTCCCTCAAGGTTGGAAGTTGCTAATGACATTCCAATAAGAAGAATGAAGAGATTCTATGAATATGATGACTTTGACTTTTGAACTACAAATGTCCTTGTGAAATCTTCCTCTAATAAGATGAATTAGGTCAAGAAAAGAAAAAAGAAAAGAAAAACTATATAATGATTTTTTCTTTTTATCTTCTTTAACTATTGATGTTTTTTTTTTTTTCATAATTTTAAATAGAAAATACTTTTTAAATTTTTATATAAATTATTTAAAATATAAATTTTTAATATTTTATAAATTTACTTTTCATATTAATTCCATATTTTTATTATAATAAAATTTTTTTAATTTTAATAAAATATATTTTTATATTTTTTTTATAGCTTTATTACTTATTATATTATATTAATACACAAAATTGTTAATATGAAATCAAACTCCATCTTGAATATGAGATTGTAGTCTAATAAACTTTTGTGATTAATATAATATAAACATGTATTATTTAAATTAATGTAAGATTATTGAATCATAACCATCTGTATATGAGATTATGGGTAACATTTTGTATATGATTTAGTGTATTAAGCTTTCAATTATGAATGTATTATTTAAATAATTACATAAGTAAGAAGAAAGAAGATGTAGTTTTAATATAATTATTAATTATTTTCTAATATATTTTTCTTGAATTGAAAATTTAAATTTATTATAATATTGAGATGTTAAAAATTTTTAAAAATCCATCCATATATTGAAAGTGGGAAAAATAAATTACAATACTAAAAGTAAGAAATTTTTCATTATTATGAATTAGAATCAATTTGGTTTTTCATTATTAATGTAAATTAGAATCAATTTAGTTCTTAAAACCACATAAAATACCAAAAATGAAAACGATATTCATGGGAAAATTAAATTACAATACTAAAAGTAGGAAATTTTTCTTTAATGTAAATTAGAATCAATTTGAAAACCATGCCAAAAATGGAAAAAGATATTAAAAAAAAATTATCATTTCTAATCTGAAGTAGAATCTATTTTTTTAATTGAAACCATGTAGAATACCACAAATAAAAAAGGGAAAAAGATATGCACTAATATTTTGTTGAGACCATTCTTAAGAAGAAGGTCGTTAATAATTCTAAATTCATAGTGCAATGTGCTGATGTGAGGAAAGGAAGTTGCGATGAATGAGCTCACATGTCAAATAGACCCACGTGAAGAGAAGATTCGGAAGGGGTGTATAGCGCAGAGAAGTAATTTGGAGAAGTGTTTTATGTCACAATGATGTGTGAAAGAGATTAGTTGATTAGAAAATGGTCAAGATGAGGTGACATGTTTGTCCCTGTAAATACCATGAAATTGCATATATCAGAAGAAGTTAATTAGGTCCAGGTGCATGCATTCTATGCCTTCTAAAGTCTTTCAAGTCAACAGGGAAGTTGCAGTCACATGGAGTTTTTGGTCCGACGAATAAGCCATGCTTGGTTTCATACATACACCGAACTGTGATAGATCGATTGAGACCCTCATGTGATGTGGAGTTAATGATAAGGCTGGCCAAGTCTTTTGACCAATGGTGAGAATAAATATATATAGCCCTCGTTTGGTGAAGTGTATTTGAGGCAATCGACTTGGCATTCAGCTCATGCGCGAGCTTTGTAGAATTCCAGTGTGGGGAATTAGGGTTAACCTGCAATAACTGCACGACCATGGCCTGGGATTTACAGAGCTCGGCCTCAGAATGCAATGTGACCAAGAAATATTCTTTAGATTATGTCTCCAGCGAGTACCCAACTCTTATTCGCTGCTTTTATGAAGAGCCCAATTCGTTTCCTCTGGACGAGAATAACTCCGAGGATATGGTTTTGTTTGGAGTTCTCAAGGAAGCCATCAACCATGGATGGGAGCCCGCTCCCACTCAGATGATGATGAGTAGTTCTAGTACTAGTAGTCCTAGTCCTCATCAGAAAAAATGGCGGAGTCGGGCGGGGAAGACTAGAAAATCGGTCCAGAGATCGAAACCCACAAAGAAATTTGAAGCAAAGGTCTCCGGTGAAAGGCATTACATAGGAGTGAGGAAGCGGCCGTGGGGAAAATACGCGGCGGAGATAAGGGACTCCACAAGGCATGGAGTCCGAGTGTGGTTGGGGACTTTTGAAACGGGAGAAGAGGCAGCCATGGCTTACGATCAGGCCGCCTTCGCCATGAGAGGCTCCGCCGCCATTCTCAATTTCCCCGTTGAAGTCGTTTGCAGCTCCTTCAAGCGCCGCCAGGTCCTCCCAGAGTCTAGTGTCAGATTCTCCGGTGGCTCCTCTGAAATCTCCTCCGGCGTGACCTCCTCCGGTACCCATTTTTCCGACTGTCACAGACGGATCCAGCGGCTTGATGAATACAATTCCAGCACAGCCACATCGGCGCTGGAGATGTCCACTGTTGGAACCACCCAGCCGCCGCCGCCTCCTCCTTCCTCCGCCGAAAAAAACGATAATTCCGACGGAAACCGAAAGATTGATAAATTCGGCGAAGTACTGCACATAGCGGAGCCAAAGTATGAAGAAAAACGGTCGGTGTCGGTATTGGAGTTGGAGGCTCTGGATGAGGATTACTTGGAGGAGCTTCTGCTATCCACACAAGAAGAAGCAGCAGCATCATCATATGCTCCCGCGTTTGATTTCTTATAGTTGTATTTCTCCATTTTTCGTGTTTCCTGACTACCAGTCTCCTGTTTTCTGCAAATTCTATAGTCATATGTAACTAAATGAGAATCTGAGGCCCTCTTCATGGCAACGGTATCAACTTTAAATGTAAAGATGTTTTATTTGTTCCAATATTTTATATAAATAAAATAAATTAAAGTAGAATAGTTCTTTTACATTTAATGATGGGATGAATCAGCTGGCATTTTGTTGGGTTGATAGTGGTTAGTTTGTATTGATGGATAGTAATCAATCAGTGATGGTTATTTTTATTGGAAAATTATGATTAAGATTATTCACAGTATTATGTTTATCTTGTTTAATAATTATTGTTTGGAAAATTATGACTCGGATCATTTACAATATAATATGTTATTGTTCTTTGTACAACTAAATAATAATAGTTTTATAAATTTGAATATATTAGCTATGGATTAGTTTGCATTAGGGAATATGTTTGCAGTAGTGAATAGCAGTAAGTTTGTTTTCATAGATAATAAGAAGGTATGGTTATCCTTATTATTTAAGGGTAATAGTGAGTGATGGCTATCCCTACTATTTTCATTGATAATAATCAGCATAGATCCATTTTAAGTAGGGATCTAACATTTTAAGATGGATCTAAGCTGGTTTTTATTTTCAAGGGAAACTGTTGGACCATCCCTTCACACTAGCTATGGGTTAGTTTGTATTAGTGAATAGCAGTAAGTTTGTTTTCATAGATAATAAGAAGGTATGGTGATCCTCATTATTTTCAAGGGTAATAGTGAGTGATGGCTATCCCTACTATTTTCATTGATAATAATCAGCATAGATCCATTTTAAGTAGGGATCTAACATTTTAAGATGGATCTATGTTGGATTTTATTTTCAAGGAAAACTGACCAACAGACTTATGCATCCCGTCGCACTAGCTACAGGTTAGTTTGCATTAGTGAATAGTCACAGTGAGTTTGTTTTCATAGATAATAAGAAGGTATGGTTATCCTTATTATTTTTAACAGTAATAGTGAGAGATGGTTATCCCTACTATTTTCATTGATAATAACCAGCATAGATCCATTTTAAGTAGGGATTTAACATTTTAAGATGGATCTATGCTGGTTTTTATTTTCAAGGGAAACTAACAAACAAACTTACTCATCCTCTCACACTGGGCTGTAGAATGAGCCTCTGCACTCAATGAGTGATGATTAGGCCTACTACCTTTACAGATAATAGTGAATGATAGCCATCCTCATTATTTTCACATATAACAGTGAGTAATGACTATTCCGTGATAGCTATGAGTAAGTAATGGCGATCCCTATTATTTTCACAGATAATAGTGAGTAATGACTATCCCTCTTAATCTCATTGAGTACAATGAACTGCTGTGGTGGCAGCTAGAGGGGTGGATTCCCCTTTCCCGTGAGTCTGCTCTTGCTAAAATCATAGGAACTTAGTATACCCGACTTGCAAGTGGTTGGCTATGCTCTTGGTTGACAGCTATGAGATTTGACCTTGGGTCTATAACTATCCCTTCTACTTTAAGTAATGACTATTCCTTATAGCTATTAGCAAATAAAGGCTTCACAGTCATGAGTATCCCTCCTACTTTCACGGAAAAGTAGATGATGGCTATCCTACTGCTTTTATTAATAATACTGAGTGATGGGAAAACCCCGGCCACAGCCTACACTAAACAGTATCCAGACCGAAGTGCAAACGTCTACTAATTTAGTGAAATGAATTCGACGATCTTCGTACTATCTTCTCACCGCCTCTGTCCGACGAATCAAAGTAATTCAATTTTGTTTCCAATTCTCGGTATTAGGAAGAGTCCCGTGGCTTCATATACTTAGGCAAATTTTAAATCTCGTTTCCCATACGAAGCATTCCAGAAAGTGAAGGACAGGAATTGGCAGCGCAAACATGCCACCTGATTTTCACATAGAGAAGGTTGAATTTCAATACCAAAAATGGTAGCATCTGCAAGTCTGAGTGGTCTGCGTTACGTACAGGAGTATGTTTCTGTTATGTGTTGTCCACATTAATGAAAAGCCGGATATATTCAACTTTGCTTTCGGAGTTGAAAGCACTTGAATGTATTTCGGATGTATTCGGACATATCAAAATCACTTTGATATATGCCGGGCGTATTCAGACAAATAAATCACTCTCCCACGGAATTTCTGGACGTTTTTTTGACGTTTTCTAATTTTCTTTCTTCCAGATGAATTTCCAATTATTCAAGTTTTGTATGGTCACCGTTATTTCTTCTGGATGAATTTCCAATTACTCAAGTTTTGTAAGGTCAATTTTAATTATTACCATTATATTTTAAGGAGTATTTTTTCAATAAGGTTAATACGGAGATTTGAACTTTATACCTATATTCATAGGTAAACAAGTAAATTGAGATATTTGAATTATAAATAATATTTTAAATATTTGAATATTATGATTATTACTCAAATTTTGTAGGGTCAATTTTAATTATTATTATTATATTTTTAGGTGTCTAGGTATTTATTGTTAAAAATGGAAGATAAAATTGGAATATTGAAATTAACAGTAGATTTTGTTTCGGCAGTAACACACATTTCTTAATCATAAAATCAAAATAGATAGGTTTACATCAATTCAGGAAGATTAGATTTGTCTTCGAGAAAATAGAAACTAATCATAATCTAGGACACACACAATTGTGAAACAAAATTTCTCCAACATTACATAATTTCTCCATTATTTTCAATTTTCCACCTTAATGGAGAAAGGCTTCACTTGCACACCTAACATCTCCCTAAATAATTCAAATTTAATCTTCCCACCTAACATCTCCCTAAATAATTCAAATTTAATCTTCCCAAGGTGCTTGGTGAAGATATATTTTGCATTTTCATGAGAGTTACAATATTCAATAAAAAATTATTTAGACTGAACCTTTTCTCTAACAAAGTGAAAATGAGTATCAATAAGTTTTATGTTTTTATGAAACACAAGGTTATTTGCCATCTTGATTGAACTTTGGTTGTCACATTTAATCACTGTAGCATATTTTTGTTCTTCTCAAACATCATGAAGTCTCCTCAACCAAATTGCTTCACAAGTGGATGCACGTACAACTTGATACTCTACTTCTACTGAAGATAAGGATATAATACTCTACTTTTTACTGCTCCAAGAGATGACCCCGAACCCAACACTGAAAGCATAACCTATTATGGATCTTCTATCTTTCATATTTCCAACCTAGTCTAAATCTGAATAACCTGACAGTTTAACATCAAAAGAATCAGTATATTTAATGTCAAAATTGATGGTTCCTTGAAGATACCTTAAGACATCTTTTTCTACCACCCAATGATTCTCAAGAGGTTTTGACATAAACGAACTCAACGCACTAACCGAAAATGCTAAGTCAGGTTTAGTTGTAGTAAAAGAAATCAGACTTCCAACTAGTTGTCTGTACAGTGTAACATCCACCTCTTTAGAACCATCATCATTCTGAAGTTTAACATTTTGTTGTATAGGTATTGAGGTAGCTTTACACAGATTCATTCTGAATTTGTTCAATAATCCCCTAACATACTTTCATTGAGTGAGAAAAGTATGGCTACAATCCCTCCAAACTTTAAGGCCCAAACAATAACGTAATTCTCCTAGGTCCTTCATTTCAAAAACCTGTGACATTTGCACTTTGATTTCTTTAATCAATTCATCAACATTAACAATAACAATTAGATCATCAAAATATAAATAAATCAACACAATCTGCCACTTTGAATCGAATATGATATAAAAATTTGGGTCATTTTTGTTTTTCTTATAACCATGTTGCAAGAAGGAGTCTATTTTTTCATAACAAGATCTGGGTGCCTATTTCAATCCATATAATGCCTTCTCTAATTTATAGACCAAATGTTCCTTCCCCTGTTTAATAAATCCTTTTGAATTCTTTAAAGTATTCAAAAGCATGACTTTTATTTTTGAGAAAATATACCTAGATATATCTTGCACAATCATCAACAAATAACAAAAAATAATATGCTCATCCTAAGGAACTTGTTTGCATCGGTCCACATATATCAGTGTACACAAGTTCGATTATATCTCTCTTTCTCCTATTTAAATTTGAGGGAAATTCATCCCTATGCATTTTTCCAAGTGCACATCCTTCACAATCAACATGTGCATTTATTAAAATAGGAAGTCCATTAACCATACCTTGTTTTTGTAGCATCAATAGGTCATGAAGATTGATGTGTCCAAATATTTGATGCTAAAGATTATCTTTTGTCATCGTTGTCGAAGTTAAAGCTTGATGTGGCACACTTGTAACATTCAACTTATACATACCTCCAACTCGTATTCTAGATGCAATCGGCTTCTGATGATCCAACAAATCCTTTATGACACAATAGGTTTTCAAAAATTCTACCTTCAAGTTCTGATTTGCAATCAGGGAGACAAAGATCAAATTATTTTTAATGTCTGATACATACATGACATTCTGGATGCGCCTAATATTACTATCAGGCAATATCACATGAATATGTCCATACCCTTTAATATGGTCTGCTCTATCATCACCAAGGTAGATATTAGCACCACTGTTGGTATCTTTAAAACTTTCAAACCACTACTTATTACCTATCATATGAGTGGATGCTCCAGAATCCACAAACCAAGTTTTGGCCTCATCAGTCTCAACAAAGAAAGAAGAATCATACACAAACAATTTGAGGTCATGATTTTGATCTTCATCAACAAAGTGCCCTGTATGCTTCTTATGTTTATGTCTGGCTTCATCAATTCTTTTTATAATAATTTCTAGAAATGTGACCAGTTTTACCACAGTAAAAACACTTGATTCCTTAATCATTTCTAGTTGATGACATACCTTGGAATGGATTTTTCTGGGGTGTACCACCACCTTTCTATCTTGCTCTTGGCTTCCCTTTGAAAATATTTTTCTTTGCCATCAATGCGAGATCGACATTTTGAGGCTTTAGATTCATCTACCTCTCTTCTTCTTTAATCAAAATCCCTGTCAGCTCTTCAAAGGTGGGAGATTTCTCCCTCGCCGTTAGCTCTATAATGGACATATGATAATCATCAATCATACCATTTAAGGTAATCGTGACAAGATCAGTGTTGGACACTTTCTCTCCTATGTTGCCCAACTTGTCTCTTAGCTCTTTGATCTCAGAGATGAATGCAACAACATATTCATTCTCCTCCATTTTGATGGAGAGAATCTTACTCTTCAGAAAAAACTGGCGATTTGTATTCTTTATCTCATACAAATCTTTGAGAGTCACCCAAATATCATTGGTAGTTTTGCACTCTTAGATGTGAGGGATGATGATTTCTTTCATTGAAATCCTCATTCCCTCTTCTGCCAATATTGAATTTCTGTAGTTGTTCCTCCTCTAACTGTAGTTGTCTTCACTTCATCCCGATTTGTAATTGCCTAAACACTCGAACCCTCGAGCAATGTCTTCAATATGGACTTCCAATTTGTGTAATTTGACCCATCGAGCTTATTAGCCTCATTCAGATACGCATATTCCATGTGATTATTCATTGTGACAAGATCGATCTATAGATCTACCTCAAGATTCTCAATCTCCACCAATCGATCTGGTCAACAATAAAACTACACCAACACTAGTGATCTCAAACTAAAAAAAACAAGAAAAATGTACCAAAGGAGCGATCTCAAGCTTATTGAAGTGTTATCGGCCTCATCAACGCACCATAAAAAAACGCACCCAAAAAAACTGCATCAACCGAGCATTTGTTCAACCTTGGCTTCTAATGCAGTGAAGTCAGCTTAAAAAAAACCACAGAGGAACTAACAGAGTGATCACGGCCTCAAAACATGCGATCTACCTCGGCCTCATCAAAATACCATAGCCATGTGATATGGCTTCCAAACACAAACAAGAAACCTCATGTGATCACGACCTCCAAACAGAAACAAGAAACCTCTGGAGCGATACTGGAGTGACCACAGTAAACACGACCACTCCAGCGATCTACCAAGTGATCTCGTGATGTAGCAAAGGGATCTTAGTGTGATGCAAAGGGATTCGGTTGTTTCCCCTACTAGATCTCGTGATCTCATAATCTCGGCCTTATGTGTGGAGGCGCCACAAAAACACGACCAACAATTTCTCGGCCCTCTACGTGGAGGCACCACAAAAACACAAACTAAAATTTCTTGGCCTCAAAGGCTTCAAGTTCCGCACTAACAACTTCAGGCTCTGCACCAAACTGCAATGATGACTTCTGGCTCTGAAATGAACTACACCGATGGCTTCAGGAATCAAAATCCACGAATTGATCTTGAGTGCATCCGGCATCACCACAACGATCTCTACCTCAAATAAATTTTGGCCTCATCAAAATCACCAACGATCTGCCAACTCACCATGATACGACCACGAACCAACTCACCACTGCACCAGTGCAGGATTAGGATATCGGGTCCACGCTTATGACCCACGCTATTTTCAATGCGTTTAACGAATTGTGCATAAGCGTGAGATTCAACCCTAAATGCCACACTGCCCCCTGTGATGACTAGCACCTGAACAAGGGAAAAATTTCGCATTGGTCCAACTTTTCTCAACAAAAAAATGAGTTTGCATATTCAAGATTCACCTCTCTTCGTCCACCAAGGCACTTAAATTGTCCAGCCACCAATGCTCATGAATAAACCATCCACCAAGGCTCCACATTTCCACTATGGCTCTCCACCCACCAAGGCTCTCAACTCTACCACCAAGGCACTCAATTTAGCGACCAAGGCTCACCAGCTCCGATACCATGTTAAAAATGGAAGACAAAATTAAAATAATGAAACTAGTAGCTCACAGGTGAGCAGGTTGCACCTAGAGATTACTGGGGCAATACCACACACATTCATTGATCATGGAATCAAAATATATAAGTTTGCATCAATTCAAGGAGGTCAAAATTATTTCCTAGAAATAGAAACTAATCCTAACCTAGGACACACTCACAATTGTGAAACATAATTTCTCCAATATTACATAATTTCTCCATTATTTTCAACTTTTATCTCTAGGAAGGTTATTGGGAGATAAACTTAATCTTAAGGACAATAAATTGCTAAATAGATGGTTCAATATACATTTCCTCTACTAGGATGATGCAAAGTGCATTCTTAGATCCCCTTAGGTCTGTGGATATAGTTTCTTACAGCTACATAAGTGGTACATTGGTTTCAATTCTTTCATTTGGGTTAATCTCCGTGGAATTCCACTTGAATTCTAGACTCAAAAGGCCATCGAGGAGATCGATAACACCATACGACATTTTGTTTATATGGATCTTAGAAGCATGGGGGCTTGGGATAAGAGGATTGCTCGACTGTTAGTAGAGGTTAAATTCTCTAATGGTCTCCCTGAAAATATTGATTTAGAATGGGGCCCAATAAACATTATACAAAGGGTGGAAATTTAGTGCATTACTTTCATATGCATGTACTGCCACCATACTAGTGATCTTATGGAAATATGCTCATGGAAGGCTTGTTATCGAAATGGTGCCTTTCTTTGGATGAATGATCGTGGATGGAGTTTGCGAGGGTTTCCAACTTCAAACTAGACCTCTTATCGTCTAGGTACATCACAATCACATGCTCTATATGTTCCTTTGAATAATTCTAGTCTTCATCCCTCTTCTTATTCCTCCCTCCTTTCCTCATCGGAGGACTTTGATGTTTGTTGAATTATGGGCACCTCTGGGTCTGATAATCCTCTAAAATGAGTTTCTTCTCTTACCCAGAATCCTCTCCTATCCACCCTAGTGCAAATGGCTTCCTACGATCCTACCGATTCGAACCCTCATTTTTATGAGTCATTGAGTCATGGTCTTCCTCCTACTACACACTCCCCTGTTCCATAGATTTAGGGAATTCCCCTTCTTTTTGACTCTCGACTTGAGACCTTTGTCTCTAATTCTATCCCTCCTCATACTTGAAATCATATTCCTCTTTTGTCGACACCCCCCCACTCGATTCCTCTCCCCACAACTATGTTGGTAGTGACATAAAATTCTTAATGAAAAACCCTATCATGGATTTGGCATCCCTTTCCATTCAAAAATATAAGGACCCACCCTTGATTCCATCCATTAGCCCTAGCTTTGCTCTAAATGTTACGGTCTACAGGGCGGTGATGGGTAGCCACCATTTTCATGGAAATTTGATTGCAAAATCCTTGACATTTGGGATGGACGAGGACCTTAGAGAGGTTCCCATCATTTCCTCTTCTAATTACCAAGACCTTAGAGATTTGAAACCTATTGGAGGAGATCCTCTATGAATATCCTCTCTCTCAATTAGTGAGGCATTGGGGATGCCTCAAAAACACTATCCCTTAAACATATCATTTCCTTTGTTTGGCCTTTCACTATTTTTATTCAAGAAACAATGTATGCTAAAGATAAAAAAATATTATTTTCTATATATTTTCCCAAGCTACTGTTTGGTGGTTTTCAACTCGTGCGGATTATCTAGTGGTTTGGTAGCACTTTGGGACCCTAGATGGGTGAAAATAAAAGCATACAATTTTTTTGCAGGTATCCTGTTGTTCGATCATATTAGGGGTATCTCTTGTCGACTACATTTTCTTAATATTTATGCTCCTTGATTGGACAAGCTTACATTTTGGAACATGTTGTATGTATGTGGGATCCTGAAGATTGGTTCTTTGTTTATTGTTAGCAACCTAAATGCCACTATTTCAGGAGAGGAATGTTGGGGTTCACGTAGCAAAACAAACTCTTTGGCATATCACCTCCGTGACATATTTGTTGAGAATTATCTTGTGGATGTATGGCCATATCCTTTTTTCCCTACTTGGAGTAATGGTAGAGTTGGGACAGAGCATATTGGAAAGAGACTTGATAGATTCTTGGTCCATGAGAATATTTTGGAAAATCTGGGAAACACAAGGCCTTGGGTTTCTCGGCCAAAAATATCTGATGACCTCCCAATTGTCCTTCAATGGAGAAGGGAGGAGATGTGAAGGAGACTCCCTTTCATATTTAATAGAGTCTGGTTGAAGGGAAAATATTTTTAAAAGACAATGCGTAAAATTTGGACTTCTATGACAATCACTCAGGTGGACTCAATTATGCATCTAATCACTTTGAAGCTTAGAAAATTAAAAAGTGTAATTAGGATATGGGAGTGCTTAAAGAAATATCAAATGAAGTTGGATTTGCAGAGAATTGAGGAGGAGATGATGTGCCTTGGAAACATTTTGGCCCCTTGTGGCCCCTTCTTCATTACATTTGAAACAAATTCTAGAGTTAGAAAATGAGAAGAGATTTATACTAGACATTCAAGAGGCCTCCCGGTGGCTTAAAAGTTAGGCTATCTGGATTAAAGCAGGAGACCGGAATACTCACTTTTTACACCATTATGCTAATCATGGGAGGAACATAAATGCTATATGGGAGGTGGAATTTTCAACTAGAGGTAGAGTACACTACACTTTAGATATACAGAGGGAGGCTTTTTAGTTTTTTGAAGGCATATTCTCTGCCCGAGAAGGGGTCAATATTGAATATCAACTCTGGGGGGGTTGACAAGTTTCCCTGTATGCTCATCAAGGAATCGAATGTTGCCTTGATTAGACCTATTTCCATCTATGAGATATCCCATGTTCTTAAATCCTTCATGAGGGACGACTGCCCCAGCCCAGATGGCTAGACGGTGGAGTTGTGTTTTTAAATTTCTTCAACATTTTGGGTAAGGATATCTTGGATATGGTTGAGGAATCTTGTATATCATGCTGAATCATTAGATAAATAAATTCCACCTTCATCGTGCTCATTCCAAAATACTCACGCCCTCTCTCCCTCTTGGATTACAAATCGATTTCCCTTTGCAACATCACGTATAAACTGATCTCCAAGATCATTGTGGGAAGGATTTATACACTTTCAGAGCACATATCTTTAGAACAATTCAACTTCCTCTCAAATCATCACATTCATGACATTGTTGCTACAACATAGGAGTTCATACACTTGATTTACACTAAAAGGATTGAGGCTCTAGTTATGAAGTTGAATATGCATAAGGCCTATGATTGTGTTGATTGGGCCTTTATTCACTTGATTCTCTCAAAGATTTGGATCACGGGGAATAATCAGAATGGATCATGGCTTGCGTTACTTTGGTCAATTTTTTGTTTTGATTAATAGATTCTCATCGAGCTTTTCTCAAGTGGGTAAAGCTTTGAGAAATGGATCCTCTTTATTATTCATTCTCATCATGGATTACTTCAGTAAGAAGACTGGGGATGCCTGTATACATGGAAATTTCTTCGGCCTACAGTTATCCCGTTGAGTTTCTCTATCTCACTTGTTCTTTGTTGATGATGTACTTACATTTGGTCAGGTCTCAAGGGCTCAACGTAGTATTTTACATTCCATTTTTCTAGGTATGGTGCTGGATTTGGACAAGTTGCTAATGGTAACAAATCGATTTTGATTCACTCCTTTGGTGAAATTGAGCACATTGTTGTGCTCTTTGATGTGGATATTTAAAACTTGGAAGAAGGTTTCACATATTTAGATTTCATACTGAAAGCGAATAAATATAGAATTATGGACTGGAGTTGGTTTTTGGAAAAGTTCCAAAAATGATTTTCATTGTGGACACACTATTGACTCTCTTTAAGAGCCATGTATACTCTTTTACTTTTTGTTTTGCAACAACTACCAATTTATTGGATGCACTTGTTTTTTTGTGCTAGTGAAAATCATCAAGAGGATTATGGATATTATGGCACACTTTCTATTGTTGGGAAACAGGGGGGCACATTACATATCATTTGGTTCAGTTTGATGCTATATTGAGAGATAAGGAGAGTGGCATATGGAGCATTCCAGATGTGTGATTTTTTGCATTATTAATTAAATCTCTATGGTGGCAAAAGGTCTTTGGCAGAACATTATATTTGAGAAATATTTGAAGTGAAAGACGATATTGAAATGGTACAGAAGGGGTGAGATTGGTGTAATGAAAGGTTTATATATATGGAAGAGTTTTCACAAAGTCAAAAAATGGTTCCTGGATATGTTAAAATGGTCATTTGGCCAAGGGGATAAAATTGTGCTTGATATTGACTCAATTATAGGAGTAAGTATTTTTCCTTGTTTTCCCGACTATTTAATTGAAGTGCTACGTGTCAAAGGATATTTTCTTTCTTGATCAAGTCATTGGACATTGGAACGATTCCTACCAAATATAGATGAATGCGATGGAGATTGGCTTAGTTGGTACAAAAGCATCCTACTAGCAGCACTTTATACAAGTTCTTCAAGTGGCTAGCCTAAGTTGGAAGGATTGTGGTGATTCTCTTGTTTGGCAAGGGACCATCCTAAAAGGCTTTGTGATGGTCTCAAATTTATACAAATACATATCTTCTAATCTTAATCCCATCAGTACTGTGTGTTGGTATCATAATATTTGGAAATGGGATGTGCCTTTGAAGATCATCATTTTTTGGTGTTTAATGTGGTGTAACATAGTCCTCCCCTGGGACAATCTATGAAAAATGGGTTTCCAAGGCCTAGGTTGGTGTCCCTTTTGTAGGTTGTCATAGGAAAATGTGCTTCACCTTTTCTGGTAGTGTCCCCTTTCTTTGTAGGTGTGGTCATGAGTTTTAAATGTCCTACAACTCCCTCCTTTGTGCCAATTCCTCTCACTAGAATCGCGTGTTCAATGGTGGGCAATCAAAAGAGGACTTCATAGGACCGTACTACTATACACTACTTGGGATATTTGGCATATCAGGAATTTGCTGACCTTTGAAGACAAACTGACACATTTCTCCTGGATCTGTACATACATCTTACCTTGGCTAGAGTTGAGGATGAGTCACATACATTCCGACAAGGTGCCCAGTTTAAGATTAAATCTTTTGCAGATCCATTTATCAGTTGACCTTTTTTACGGAGCCACATAGGCTAGAAAATGTGGGTGTGGAGCTTGGCTAAAAATTAGTCCATGGTTACATTTCCTTCTTTTTTGGCATGGAGGAGTGGGCACAAACACCAAATCCGAAATTCTGGTCTTTGGGGACTATTGTTATTTGCCAGGAGATACCAGTTGGAGAGCATCACCATCTATGGGGATTCCAGATCCACCATTGGTAGGATCACTGGTCGGTCCAATTTCTTGCCTCCCAATTTAATCAACTTGTTGGAACACATTGAGTTTTCGAAGCGATCTTTTATGTACATCTCATTCATACATGTCTACAGGGAATTAAGCTTTGTGGCTCACGGTTTATCGAAGAAAGGCTTACTGGCAGTGCATGGAATATTACATATAGGCTCTGTTCTGAGAACATTATTGTGGAGGAGGGTCAGATGACCCTTAATTAACTTGTCAAGCATACTATTTCCTATTAAGCTTAAGTATATTGATATGATACAGTCTTGATGTTTTTGCCTCAGATGGTTGGTTTTGGACCCTTTAATATTTGAGATTCCATGATTCTATGATTATCTTTGCTTCTTGTGTGGGGATGGGGAACAATTTTTGCATATATGGGCATACATCTAGAGTACATCTCGATTATTATGTACCATGTTTTTTAATTAATATAAAGGAAACATTTTCTTTTCCTTTTGAAAAAAAAATGAGAAAAAAAAGGAGGAAAGAAAATGAAAAAGAAAAGAAAAAAGAGGAGGAGGAGGAGGAGGAGGAGGAGGAGGAGATTTTGATTACATAAATAGATTTTTCTTGTAGACATGATTAATTGAGAAATTTCAATCTTAAATAATATTTCTAATATTTATATAATACGTCATATCATAACAATTACTCAAATATTGTATGGTTAAATTCTATTATTATGATTATGCTTTTAGGCCTTAAGTATTTTTCTCTGATAAAATTAATGGAAAGATTTAAATATTAAAAAATTATTCTCACTTAAATTAAAATTTTGAATAATACCTTTACCATTTACATAACACTTCATGAACATGACTCATTAAACTATAGAAAAACTTATATGTTTTTAACATATTTGGAAAGTATTGAAACTTCACTTCTAGAAGGCATCGGTGATAGGGTATTCTCATCATTCGTTTGAATCCTCCACCTGATTCGGAATTTCGGGGATGATGGTGGTGAGAAAGAAATCTTGTTGAACGAAGGACCCTTCCCTTTCAACTTCAACAGATATCATTCTCTGTAGGAACTATGCCATGTGCCGCATGAGGTGGAAAAGAATTCATTAAATATCCCTTTTGACTATATCCGTATGCCTTACAAATATACTGTATTAATTATAAGAACTTCCACACCAGAGATTTAATCAAGTTTTTTCAAGGCAAGGAAAATCGAAAAAATCCAAATATATTAAAAAATACAAGGTACAAAATCAGATTTAACTGTTGTCACCGCTTTGCCTCACGAAATCATTGGTAGTGACACTTAGAGATCGTACATCACACCGGGATCATAGCTTTTTCTTCTACTACACTCTACTTCTTATTGTGCCAGAAATTTGCACTAGGGGAAAGATTCCTAATGTTGTGCAGGGACCAATGATTGATATAGCACTGGTTCCACTAAACCACCATAATTGAGACTTTTGAAACCAATATTTAAACAAAAATAAATAACATTAAGTATAAATAAGTATTAATTTATGTCCAAAATTTCCCCATACATTGACTGGGCCCACAACTATCCATAAATAGTATCTTACTACTTAAGACTGCAAACCATATTGACCCAATTAGAAAACAACTAAAACCATAAAGGCTTCCAAAATGGTCTATTCTAGAAGTACAAAGTAGCAGCCACTTCAACCCCCACTTGTTAGAACTGAAGCTTTGTATCCCAAATAAATATCCCTACCTGCACATAATAAAAGGGAATGTATGTCAGCCATAACTGCTGTGTTGTTCAACAACTAAACACCCTATGTTCAATAAATGACACCCAAACCCAATAACTGCAATAAATGACACCTAACTCACTCTATTTCTCATTAAAACAGATCAAAACACATGGATCGACAAATAACCAATTCCCAACCATTAGATCACATCAAATTAAATCCGGACCACACATTCAAAATGAAGCCATTGCAATCCATGTGCATCCATGTCCACCGACTAAATTCAAGTGCCAAAAACTATAAAATAAGTCCACCTGTTGTTGAAGTTGCATCTTATGCTTTCAAACTATTCAGCAAACTTGAAAACAACATCACAAAACAGTTGCCAATATATCCAAGTTAGTTATATCAATTACAACTCATTCTTCTTACAGTTCTGTTTTCATTGTTTTCATTTATCAGATTTCTTACATGATCTATCTAGCCATAACTGCTAAAAGGATAGCTAGATGGTTTCACAAACAACCATTGAAACTCATACTTCTTACAGTTCTATTTTCATTGTTTTCATTTATCAGGGTCCTTACATGATCTATCTAGCCATAACTGCTAAAAGGATCGTTGGATGGTTTCACAAACAACCATTGAATAAAAAGTAGGTTCTAGATACAGCTATTTAGAAAAGTAAAACCATTCCTTAAAATAAAAAAAATGAATGCCTTCAACATAATTAATTTTTGCAGTTCAATTTTCTAAAACTTTTTTATGATTGATAAGTCCATTCCAAGGCTGATCACAGCTGCAAGTTGTTCCCAACATAGAATTTATGCCCAACCTTACTGTGATTATGACAGACATAACACTCTTCTGGAGCATATGACCATATTTTGTTTGAGTTTCCAAACTAATTACTATGCCTAGAATGGTGGCCATGGACTGCAATGGAGAAGTTGCAGTATTGAGACATTTTTGGCAATGCCAAACAACAAAAATAAATGGAAAATGATATTTGAAACAAAATATATGTGCACATTTCACTTGCTTATGGCTTAGCTAGTTCCTATTCTTACATTAACGAAACAGTCATGGAAATGCATCATTATAAGCCCAACTTGCTATAAGGGAATTTTGAGCAAAAGCCTTGGAAATTGATTGCTGAATAATGCCTTCAACTACACTACAATTTCTATCATAGACTCCTACTTAAAGCCCATTAGTAGATATCCATATAAAAGTTTCTAAACTAATGAACATGCAGGCAATTGAGAGACTACAAAGTAATTTGCAATGAGAGACTACAAAGTAATGCAATTCGATTTCCTGTAACATACATGTTGATAATTTCCTGTAATAAAGCGGAAGTATTTTTGCCTTATATGAAAGCATAATTTACAAATATTCTAATGTCTAAATGCATGCAATAATTTTATAGGTTGTTGCATCTATGGCAAAAGGAAGTTATACTACTCGTACAAGGAGAAGTGGCACGAGAGTGACAAGGGGTGTGCAGCTGCGATGCACATCGTCTGATGAGGACAGGACAACTGATGTCAATGCCAACAATGCACCAGGGAACATTGTTAAGGATGACCATGTGATAGCCGATGATGCTAACACACCTTCAGCCACAGAACCACCATCAACAACAGTCCAAGGATCAAGCTCAACTAAAAAGATCAGTGCTATAAGAGGATGGAGAAAAGAACAAATGTTAGTTTCAATTGATGATATAGAGTTTAATGGATACTCAGTTCAGGCATTTGCAAAAAAACATGGTATTCCTTCCTCATCAATACATTATTGGATAAATGGACTGACTCATACAAAACGTAGAGGGCCTCTTACAGTTATGACTAAGGAGGAGGAGGCTGAGGTGGTTTAGTGGTGTAAAGAGATGGCCCAATTGGGACTTGGGCTAGAGTTGATACAACTCAAATCAACAGTTGCTCAAATCTGTCAAGTGAGGCCAAACCCATTCAAATATGGGTTTCCTGATAAATCATGGTGGTTTGAGTTTAAAAAAAGGCATCCAAAACTTGTATTGTGTACTGCTGAGGGCCTTGACAGAGACAAAGCATTAAATTTGCACCCTGCAGTTGTGCAAAAGTTCTATGACACACTTTCTAGTGCTTAAAATAAACATTCTTATGGAGAAGACCGTATATGGAACTGTGATGAAACAGGTTTATAGGCAGGGAAGAATTGTGGCATGCGAGTAATTGCCAAGAGAGGGAGCCGAAATTTGCCAAAGATTTTGCCTAAGAGCAAGGAATGGATAACTATTTTATGTTGTGTCAATGCAATTGGTACTTCAATCCTAGGATTTTATCTATTCAAAGGTAAAAATCAACTGAAAAACTATATACAGAACTGTGAACTAGGTGCATGCATGGCTGCGCATCCCCATGCATGGATGACTAAATAACTGGTTCTAAGTTTGCTTTTTCACTTTGCTACATCGGTACCAAGTGGATTCTCACCTAATAATAGACACCTATTGATATTAGATGGCCATGGGAGCCACATGGCTGTACAAACAATTGAGGAAACAAACAATTTAGGCATTGACCTGTTGACATTGCCCGCTCATACCACTCATAGACTGCAACCCCTTGATGTTAGTGTGTTTGGCCCTTTCAAGAAATATTTCAGGTCGGAGCACGCTGCATGGATGGAAAAGAATCTAGGGGTTGAGGTGAAAAGGTTCGAGCTAGCAGAGCTTGCAAGTAAAGCTTTTAAAAGGACTTTGACACCATCAAATATCAAGGCTGCCTTTAGGAGGACAGGAATCTGGCCACTGAACTATGATGCTCTTATGCATGATACTAGTTGTAGCCAAGCGTTTCATGTGGATGGTCACGAAGAAGGGAATGCCCAAATAGGTGTTGAAGTGCAAGAAGTAGATGGCCAAGATGATGTTGTGGTAGCTGGTAATATGATTTCCCTATCTCAAGGACACTTATATGTTGAAGATGATGAAACTGTATGTGAAACACAATATAACCATGAACAAATTTGCAGTAACATGGAGATCGTTCTACCAACTCAAGAACATGAAATTCTTGTTGCTGATATTGTTAATGACATTGTTGAACATGCAGTTGACAATGACCAGTTGGCATTGCCAAGCCAGGTAACCCCACCTTCATGGCTAGAAGAAGCAATGATCAATATGAATGCACATAGTGTCCCATCAACCAATGAAGAAAGCATGAACATGCCCTCACAAAAAACAGAATTGAACAATGAAATTGTTCATTTTCTTGTGGACAATAGATCAATGGAAGAAGATGAAGGACATAATGAGGCATCAAATGAAGATAACGATATAGTTCAATCACTCCAACAGATACTGAAAGGGAAGTACCAAGCAATGACATGCAGGTGGGAGGGGTGGAGAAGACACTTGGATGGTTCCTAAAGCTATCAGTAGAGAGAGTATCAATGAAAAAAAGCAAGGTGCACCGGGTAGTCTTCGTCTGGGCCAAAGCTCACAGTTACTCACCTAAGAGGAATATATAAACCTGTTAGTTGAGTTTGAAAAAAATAAATTTGAAATGCAAGAATTAAAACAGAAAAAGAAGGATCTAGTCAAGGAGAAGAAGGCAGCAAGGGTTATTGCAGTGCAACGCCGAGCATATGAAAGGATTGAAAGAGATAAAGCAAGGCAAGTTAAGGACCAACAAAAGGAAATGGCAAGACAGGAAAAGGAAAAACGTAAGGCACAACAAATGCTTGAAAAGGAACAAGGGATGATCAACGATACATGAATAGCTGATGAAACCAGGATTATTTCAAACTCATTAGACTCCATTGTAGATAAAACACCATTATTCCAAGATCTCATAAACATTCAAGTGCCTCACTATCAAACTGAGGGTTTACCCACTTGCCTTGTTCCTACCAGAGTTGGCGTCAATTCTCTGTATGCTCATTACACACCTCCACTTAATGCAGGGGTCAATAGTGCAAATGTGAGGTATGGGTACTCAGTACCTCCATGGTTGGAAGCTGCAAATTGGAATCAATCATATGGCAGCAATCAACCATTTCCTAATAAACTCTTGACTTGTAGGCCAACCTACCTAGCTCAGGAAGGTAACTCGGGGAGTTTTGGCACTCAAGATTCTTAGGGCCATAAAGAATAGGGGTGTCATATGTTTTTGGTTCTAACCACATTATGATGTGGATTTTGGATGGATTGTATCTTTTCCTTGTCACAGAAACATTTTGGCTTACAACCTAGGTTGTTTTATTTCATAATTTGTGCGACATTGTAGCCAAAATCCATTTTAGAAGGAACATTTATAGTCTATTAAATGAATCAATCATGAGAACTGAGGTATATCTTATATACATTGTATAAAACAACTTTTCAATTTGACTAGCCTTTGTGACTAGTGCTCTTTTTATTAGCAAATCTATCTCTAATCTTATGTCTACGACTTAAATTAGTTTATTGTAGTTTATATAATACAGGAAAATATAGAAAATATGAATGTTGGAATGAATATTATACGTGTACATCAATGTAAATCCAAGATTCCAAACCATTAGAGACAGTTCCTCAAGTTGAACTCTTTGCTTAATTGAATTTATATCCCAAGATGGACTCCTTAACTCATGTTGACCTAGACTAAAATATTCTCTGATGGTTTTATGTAAGAACATTCTGTAGTCATCTCTCTGGTTGATGTTCACAATATTGTAAAATGTGGTTATAGCTATCCATAGATTTCAAGTCTATTCCACACAATCCATTTATGCTAAGCTTTGACACCAAATACTTGGAAGATATGTCAAATATATTCACAGCCAATATTAATAATGCAAGTTGGTTGTTCCATCAGCAAAGATAGAGTATTTTGGACTTATAGAAACATTAGGGATAACATGTAACTCAATAGACAATTGAATCAAAACAACGCCGTAAGATAATCAGTGGTAGGGTCACCAGGCTCTATCCAAAATTCCAAGTCTGGATATGATATCTAGTCAGCTCATAGAAAAAGGATGAATTTGAGAAGAAACTTACTGAAATATAATTCAAATCAACAACCAGTTTTAAGAAATTGGTGAGGTTTCGAGGAAAAGCGAGGACCATTATCTGGTAACTCAACCCAACAGAAGTAAAGATCCTTTAGGAAGATCTTAACCAAAGGAAAGTTCTTCATATGCCAAAGCTTGAATAAACTGTGCTGGATTGACAAAGACAAATGCTCTTTCTTGGTTAAGGACTGTTACATCCAAGCATTGCTCAGGGGCTACCAGTGAAGAAAAAGATTCCTTTTGGACCAGATTTTGGAAAAATGGGATTTGATCAGAGATAGCACATTTATTGGATTAGGTTGATTAGGCTGAGACTTTAAGAGGACAAAGTGATTTCCCAAGAAGATGGACATGTTAAGGAGCCACAGGGAAAACATATATTGAAGCTATGCAATCAAGGATAGCTAACAGTTCCCCAGGAGAACAATGGAAACCTCCTTGGAATAAATCTACAACCTGAACTTTGATGCAACTGCAAAAGGAAATCTAGAAAAGGTTGCCATTGAAGGGGTATAAGAGACAGTAATGTACAATGGGTGTAAGGAAAAAATAGTAAGGAGGGAATTCGTCTTATCAATTGGCTAGCACTATCTATCCCCAAACACCTTGGAGGATGGGGATTTAAAAACCTATCATGGTTTGCAAAATCTTTATCTCTAAAAAACATGAGGAGAGCCCTATTCGATGGGGGTCTATAGAGTTAGATTATAAAAGGAAATTATTTAAATCACAAGTCTATAGTGGACTAGATCAAAGAATATGCAAAAAATATGGTCAAAGGAGGCTCCATTGTCTGGAAAGATCTCACTACATATTTTCCCATTCTCTTTAACTAGTTCGCTTGGAAAGTTGGGGATGACAAACAAAGAGTCCTGGGTAAGGATCCTTTCATTGGAGAAGGTCACGCCTACAAGTTTTCTCTAGAATTAATTAATTATGTTAATCCCAAAGGAGTTGTGCATTTACATAATATCAAAACAAGTGGCTCCTCTTTGTCCTCCGGAAACTACTAGCTAACCTCATTAGAGTTGGGAATGGAAGGAATCCCAGCAGGGAAATGGAAGAATTTTATGTTAGAGATAAACCTAAATGGAATTAGAGTAAACAATTCTAAGGACCATCTGATTTGGAGCTGGGATACATCCTTTGGGGAGGTAAAATCCCGATTGACATATGAAGCAATTCTATATTCAAAGGTGGAGCCAAATCACATATGGTGGAACTATTGTATTTGGAAATGGCCCATCCTAGCCAAATTAACATGCTTCACCTAGCTAGCCCTACACAATAATATATTAACCTAGGAGAATCTACAAAAAAGAGATTTTGTAGGTCCTAATAGTTGTAACCTATGTAGACAACAACAAGAAACAATGGATCATAGATATACACAATGTTATGCTGCATAAGGAATCTGGACCACACTTTTACAGGATTTGGGCATCCACACAATTCAAAGATGGGATTCTTTTGAGGAATCTCTTATTTTCTAAAACAAGCACTATAAAAGACACATTAACCATCACTCTAAAAGACATTAAAAGTGAACACCATTGCTACAAATTTATCCATAAATCAACCATTCTTCATGATCCCTTGAAAATTGAACAATCACTAAAAACTGAACACCATTGCTACACATGTATCCATAAAGCAACCATTCTTCATGATCCCCTTCAACCTGATGTACAACCTAAAACAATCACCATGAAAGACTCTAAAAATTGAACACCCTACTTGCACATTTATCCATAAATCAACCATTCTTCGTGAACTTCTTCAACCTAACCTACAACCTAAAAAACATTACCATGAAAGACACTAAAAATTGAACCACCATAGCTACACATTTATCCATAAATCAACCATTCATCATGATCCTTGTAACCTAAAAATAGTCGCCATGAAAGACACTAAAAAATTGCTGCACATTTATCCATAAATCAACCATTCTTCATGAACTTCTTCAAATTGACCTACAACCTAAAAACAATTAGCATAAATGACTAAAAATTGAACATCATTGCTGGACATTTATTCACAAATCAACCATTCTCCATGATCTTCTTCAGACTGACCTACAACCTAAAAACAATCACCATGAAAGACACCAATGCTGGGCATTTATGTATAAATCAACCATTCTTCATGATCCTATTTAAACTGGCCTAAAACCTTAGATTATTAACTGCAATAAAGCATTTTCATAAAAATAATAAACTAGAGGCATGCAAGAAACCAAAACTCTGCATTTATCCACAAACCAATAGTTTTTCATTATCCCCTGAAAAGTTATATACAACCCTTATAAGATTTTAAGGTTGTAGGAAATACAATAATCCATTATCCCAAACCGTTACAAAGTTTTTGTAGGAAATACAATCATCCATAATCCCAAGCAATTACAACTCATTTAATTTCCCTTCTCTGCACCAAAAGGATAAATTCTAGCTCTACACTACAAAGATTCAGCAAAACCCACATTGTAGAGACCTTTTCTTGTTATAACTCTAAGGATTTCATATGTAAAGAGATATAAAAGAGGACAAATTTGATTTAAAGCTATGATAAAAGGAAACAAATTGGATATACACTTATTTCAACACCTGTAAAGAATAACAGGCTATTATGAATGGGTTTTGTGGCTTTGGCTGCAGGACTTTGAGCCTGCTGAGGCCATTGAAATAAGATTTTTCCTTGGATGCAAGGCTAGTTAGCCCATCAAGTTGCATTGGTATGTAGGCCTCTTCTTTTGCTTTTCTGTTTTGAATGGACATGGGGGTTGAATGGGAAGCAGCATGCAGTTGTAATGAATGCACAGAGAGCTTGTGATAAGCAACATGGTGGAGGGCTTGAGAGTAATGTTAGTAAGATAGTTTAGTTGAAGGTACAGGACTTGAATATCCGGCGAGACAAGACTTTTGGTGAATTCTTCAAGAACTTCCCCTGTAAAAAGGTTATTGTTGAGGTACAAACTTTGGACGTAGGGTTTTGAGGGTTTTTTTGGGGTCATTACTGCGATGTTCCATTTTCCCTTTGTCTTTCTACTCGGGGCCGATTGTTGGGCGAAGCCCTCCGCTGAAGAAACTGGATGTTCCAAGTGAAACCTAATGACTAAGCCATTTTGGAGGATGATTCAAGAAAAATACTTGACTATGGAGCATAATTTAGAGCTATGTACACAGACAATAGCGAATAAGCACAATAACAGTGAAAATTTCACAAATACCAGCATGAAAAGGCAAAAACAACATCAAAATATCCACAAAAAGGGATGAAAGATCCCTGTAACCCTAAACCCTCAAAACCTGCCATAGAAAGTTTACAAAAATTCCAAATAGGGTTGTTTGTGTTGCAAAACACAAAGAAATTGCTAGTAGGATTAAAATCCTACTGGATAGAGGCCATGGATGCTTGCCGACCTTCTCCGAAGCTCGCCATAGCTTCGCCAGACCTTCTCCACGCTTGAAATGAGAAGAAATAAGCCATTGGACAACATAAAACAACCAAAAAAACCAGCACAAAACAACAAAACCTGCAATTACATCTTAAAAAAAAATTTGACCTTGAACTTGGTAAAACTACAGTCGTCTCCTCCCCAAATAACAAAAAATGTGAATAAGACCACCACCAAAGAGACCGTAGACAACCGGTGGTCCAGAACGACCAACAAATCCAGGCAGAAAACCATAAGAAATCTAGAAGCGAAATTCCAACCATAAACCCTAAGCCTCAAACAAACATGGACATCAGCACCTGCATACCAGATGAAGCACGTAGGTTCTGGGGCTGTCCTGCGCCATCTTCGATAGAGGGCTTCGCCCAACAACTGGCCTCGAGTAGAAAGACAAAGGGAAAATGGAACATCACAACAATGACCCCAAACAAACCCTAGAAATGGTGCGGAAAGCAAACCTAAGTACATGACACGATGCCCAACACGTGGATCTCCACGACGGATAGGTGTCATACGGTCTTCATGAGCATTCACGTGGTAGAAAACGACATGGTGGGGAGGGTGCACAGGGAATGGAATCCCTCCCCTAATGTCACACAAAATAGACAAGCCCAATTGTCGACATAATGGATCAAACTTACTTCAAGGTCACCAAAATAATTTCCTTTATATTTGCAATAATGTCTTCCAAAACACATGAGTTAATAATTAAAAAGATAATAAGGATATTTCAAGTCAATAAACTTAATTTCTTATTAATCACAACCAAAGTCTAATTAGTTATTCTAAATTTAATTGATATCCTTGAATAACAATAATCAATCTAATTACATTTATAAATATAAATGAATTATATATATATATATATATATATATAATCCCCGTGGCTTGAGTGATCTGGCAGGGCCCTCATCGTCCTCCCACATAGGCTACTTGGTGTGATGAAATGATCTAGACACATTTCCCTTGGAAAAATTAAAGCGTTGAGGTTTTTGGAGACACCAAGTGATAAATCCATTTGAGCGAAGGGTGGCAAGCATTGATGGGTGAGGAAGGGTATGGGATTCTTGTTCATGGAAGTTTATGTGCACTTGTTTTTGTAGGGTGGCAAACTAGAGATGCCATTCCCTGTGAGCCAACCTGTAACACAAGTCACAAGAGTTTTAGCCGGCGGTGTTGCAAGTGCTAATGCGATTCAATAGGTTGTATTTGAGTGTGTGTGGGATCCATGATTGAAGGGGTGCCCACCTGATGGATGGAATTGGAGAGGTGGACAATTGGAAGTGACCTTTGCACTCTTTCACTATGGTAAGTTACGATTATTGTGAATTAATACAAAGGCCTATTCACTTGTCTTGTTGGAGTGGTTGGGGGAATTTTGTTGGGCCTCAAACAAGAAGCTCGTCGACAAGATGGGGATAGGGTTTTCTGGTGGTAAGCTGATTGAATAATATTTAGGGTGGCAATAATGGGTACTAGTGCGTTTATAGTGTTTGGAAGGTGGTCATGTTTATGTTACCTTGTAGGGTCTAGAGAGTGGAGGGTTTATGTGGGGATGTTATTTTCACTCTGGTCATGAACAGTGAGGCACGAGGTGCTTGGTCAGTTCCCTAGGAGCTTAGCGTGGAGAGTGCAAAGGCTACAATTGTTGGGGTTGCATAGGAGGTACTTTGAGTGTGGTGCTTTCTAGGCAGCTAAGGTGACTGGAACTATTATAAATCCATGCTTTTCCAGCAGGGTTGTGCACGTTGCGGAGCGGTCTATGGGGCCATGGACTTGTTCACCCTGAAGCCAATCACGACCTGGGGGAAGAGGTCGACCAACTAGTGAGGCTCTCTCTAGGTCGAGTTGAGATGCCTTCTCCCTTCGACACATTGGATGAATGCCTTCAACAAATTAAAATGTTCTTGGAGCATTGGCTGGAGTGAAGCACGAGGATAGGAACAAATCTATAGGGTTCTTGAATGATCTCCAACAAAACCAATGAGAAATGTTGGACAACATGGCTTCATTGCAGAGAGGAAAAAATGAATCCATGAAAGATTAGAGACTCTGGAAGGAAGAATGGAGCATATTGAAGTTTAGGCTCATGAGGCTTTCTGTCCTCCTCCATCTCCATGCAATGAAAAAGGTGGCCCAATTCCAACTCTCCATCTTGCTCAACGATGCAAATCAATTGTTTTAAGGTACTTGGGATTTTTTAGTCATTTTAGGTTCTTAATTTGTAGCTATCTATTGCCATCAACTTGTTTCTAATGTGGTTTTGGTTTCATCTTTAGGCTAACAAGTCTGTTAGTAATGAGGCCTGTAATTTTGGTTTACGGAGTCTCTCATGATGTACCATGAATTTGAATCAATGGAAACTATTGAATTACAAAAAAAAAAAAGATTTTTTTTAGATATCAACTAATAATAATAAATAAATAAACATAAACCAAAATTGTAAAAAATTAATTTTATTCTATTTAGATAACGTCCTAATTATCTATAGCGTTTCTGTTAGGTTCTATGATCATGATATATTAGGTCATAGAATGGGTTTTCAAGGTTTTCTTCAAAAATTAGGATGTTGGATTAGAGAGTATGATGGATATGTGTAATAGATTCGCTATGATCGATTGATTTGAATTGGATCACTATATTGTTTGTTATCTATCTCGATGCTTATAGAGTAGAAAAAGTGGAGGAACAATCTTACAAGAAATTTTTACTAACCAGACCTAGTTTAGAAAATTAGGGTCTAAAACCATTAGATAAATTTTGAGGTATAAAATCGGTCTCCTAAGGAATATTATAAAATAATAGTAGAAATAATAAAATAAGGCTAGATTATATCATCAAGTTCTAGAGGGAAAAAAGAAAAAACTACTTTTTTTTAGCTTGTATTTTCAACTTATATCCCTAAAATTTTACTCAAATTTCGAGCGAGCACACTTGTTCAATGAAAAATTTAATTCATCATCTGAGTACTCAATTGCATACTTTTGATGGACCCTACTACATGAAAAATGAGAAATACTGAAAACATAATAATTGCAATCATGTTTTTCATGTATTTCTCACTTTTCATGTAGGAGAGTCCATAAAAGTATGCAACATGGGTACTCCTTGGCTAAGAAATTAAATATCACATCCAAAAAGTGGTCCTGCTCGAAATTTGAGTAAAACCATAGGGAGATAAGTTGAAAATACGAGTTCAAAAAGTAGTTTTTTATTTTGTATTATTTTTTAACCTTTTTACATTTTTACTCCAAAAATGGTGAATCATCCCCCATGGTTGACATCATCATATTCAACCCTATTGGTTCTTATAAAGTAGATTTTGGTTGTACATTTTTGTTTTGAGACACACTTTTGAACTCAAAATTTCTCTAATGCTTCCAGAAATAGTTTGAGGTATCAAATAGCATTTTTGGGGGCTAAAAAAATTCCATTTAAGCAAAACACATTTTTTTCCTAATCTACATAGATACCTTTCGAATGACACAAGAATTTCCTCAATGAGAGTTCGTAAAAAAAAAGTTATGCCACTTAGAAGTTGATCTTCCTATTTTGACCATCACACGCCAACCCTAGTTATTCATGGAAAAGGAGCTGACCACCTAATCATGATGAAGAAGGTTCTAAAAGAGTCCATATTATAACTCTAGTCAATAATTGAAGGAGTCAAACTCTACCACTAGTAGGTTATTGGGTTGTGTTATAACCATGCCACTAAGAGGAAAATGGGTTCCATTCGATTTTGGTGCATTTTGTTCCATATACAAAAAGAGTAGCCAAGACATATAGGGAAAGCACAAATAGAGAGGATTTGTGCATTATAGAATCCCATAGGCCAAAGACTTCACTTCTTTGTAGTTGCATCCATTTTCCATTTAGAGAAAGAGAGAAGAGTAGCCTCATGTTCCATCTGTGTTTTCTCCCAAATGGGTTTCTTAAGATATATATTGTGTCAATTGTGGGTTGTAAGTTTTTATTTCATTATTCTCTATTTTCTTCATAATTATAATTTGCATGCATATGAAATAAGCGTTATAGACATTTTTGGGAACTTCAACCCCAATCATAAATGTCCATAAACTGAGGGCTCCTAAGTCCCTAAAAGTGTTGCTTCACTTCCTAGAGGAACAAGGTCAACTGATTACATCATCTCCCAGAAGTTCTCCACTGAAAACTGCTCATAAATGGTCAAAACTGGACCATACTGAAAGCTCAGTGCAGAGGGTGCAGTGCATATCACCTTCCTAGTGTACAAGGTGTGATGCATACTGAATTGCTCCTCTGTAGGGTGCGATGGTCATGAATGGACAAATGGCAAGGATACAAATGCGAGGTGGAAGATCATGGAATCTTCCAGAAGCTTCCCCTTTGACACTTGGCTCTCTATTTTCGACCAGGGATGAGTAAGAGATCATCTTTCTCCAAGTGGAAGCAGGAACTATCAGAGAGAGGACACTAATCAAGATCCCAGAGCTAACTCACACCTTTGCAAAAATCTATATATGGATCTCTCATCCTAGAGATCTGGGGTTGGAGGCCAGAATTTTGTAACTTTTAGAGAAGTGTTGTTGGTTTTCTGGTGTACATTCATAGTGTTTGGTGATCTAAGCTTTGCTTGAGGTGAAGAAGGGCTTCCTAGCAGAGGATGATGCTGGGTCAGAACATATGGTTGTAATCCTCTTGCTACTTTTCATCTTAATAAAGCTATTCTTGTTTTCTTCCATATTCTTGTGTACTTGTTTATATATGCATTTATATGGTTAACATACTTCTGGTCTTGTGTTATTTATGAATATAGATATTTGTTTCTTCAATAGTAGTATGTTGTTGTGATTCGACAGGTTCCTTTTGAAGCTGGGCAGATGAAGAAGAATCGGCGAAGCTCTATCAAGAAGGAGAGGAAATCAGGTGCAAGACTAAGGTTGGTCTTCTTGGTTCTCCTCTTGTCTATTTTCATAAAAGAAAACAATAGTAGACTTTACTTGTTTGTTTCTAAGATAGCCACCCATATTAGTGGGAATAACAGCATCTGAGTGGACACTGTTCCCAGTAACAAAATGGCGACTCCGCTGGGGAGATACTAGATTGTTTGTTCACCTATCTATTCTTTTTTCTTTTATAAACTTACAGATGGAGCCTGAAGTCAATCCAGCTAGCCTTCGAACTGCATTTGTTATACAAATGCAAAGTAGATCAATGATGCTTCAGCCTATCTCCAGTTTTTGTTTATGAATTAAATAATAGATCTGCGAGCAATCTAATTGCCCTAAGTGGTGGCTCTAGTAACCTCTTTAGATCACCCCTGTGTTTTACATACACTGAACATTACTTACTTAGCCTAAAAACCTGAATTGAATTGCAAACTGTGAGTGAAACCCTGTTTAAAGTCTCACACTGCTACCATCGCACCCTGCCTTCAAGGTAGTCTGTACGCATCGCACTTCCCGAGTGCAGTAGGTGCGTTGCATACTGGTTTCACTATGTAACAGGTGTGATGGTCAGGAAGGGTTAACTTTATCCTCAGACTGTGGTTTTTTCTCACTGTTTTCAGTCCTATTTAGGAGTTTTGCGGTCTGTAGTTAGTGTACTTCAGTGAAAACTCCCTTCTCTTGCATTATTCCTCCTCCTTAGTGAAAAGAACTGTAAGTGTTTTTTATGTATTGTGCGTCATTTTCAATTCTCTTTTGCAAAAAAGTAGCATAGTCGAACTGTCGTCTCTAGATCTGAAAGTGTCGTAACTGTCATTTTCAGTTTTGGAAAACAATCCCATTGTTCTTGATAGTCGATTATACAGTTACTATTGCATAGGATTTGAGTTAGTAGTTTTAAAGTGTCGAAAAAAAATTTTCATTTCAAAATGGCAAAGTGTCTCTCTTGCTTTCACTTCATTTTGAAAAAGAATTTTGTTGAGTACTTTTGCTTTAAAATTAATTCAGATTTGCACATAGCTTTCTTAACATCATTCATACATTAAGAACGCTGAAAACAAATACATGCATGTGCATTTGCATTTCGACAACTTGGTTTGACTTAGGACTATGCATTTAGCATGTGCTTTGTGCTCTATGAAGAAAAGATTCCTGAGTTTCTCTCCTTAGTAGCTAGGATTTTCATTGCTGAAAAAAGATTAAACATTTGTTTATCATCTTAGACTGCATTTTAGGAATTATCTACACACCACGTGGTGAACCTGAAAGGCAAATTGTTAAGCAAGATCAACTTAAAATAAATTTAATGAATCTAACAACGCTTTGGAACTTAACGCACAACATCTAGAGGTCTACGCTAGAGATGTATTTCGGCGTCATAAAGCCTGGTAACTGTTGTTCTCAGTGTTGGTTGGGTGATTCCTCCACTCTGAGACGGCAAGTGCCAGTACAGATTTGTGCTCCTACGTATCATCAAGTATATATTGGGAGACCACAATAGGCTGCATCCTTTATCCTTAGGAAGCCATGTCTACCACCTTATCGATCACAATGCATTGAACACAACATTCGGGAAGATTGACTGCTGTACTGTAAAAAATATTATGTAGTTTTGCGATTGGTTTGGTAATCCTCTCTGCCTAGATCTCCAAAGGAGTCCATTTTGCTCATTTTCAGACTCCTTAAAGGAAAAGGTCCTCTGAGTACTTTTCACTTTAGGCTCAATAAAAATCGAAGGCGACTAGAGTCATATTTTGTTTTTTCTTGACTCTTTAAAATTGAAAAAACAAGTTGTGTCAAAGCGTCTAAAATTTATTTTAATCGGAATAACATCACAAATTCCCTGTTGATCTTCAGGTTGAGAAAATGGAGTCTACCAACCAAGGATTTCCCCTTGGAGGAAATCCTAGCCCCTTCTCCTCTTGGGGAGATGTTGGTGCACCCCATATGGCCACTTTGTCACTTCCAGGATTGACAATTGGTTTGCCTATCTGGCTCTTCTCTACCTCTGTCATTCAGAATCCTGTAATTCCTGAATAGTCGAATCAGCAACTAGATGACCCTAGAGTTGCCTCCCAACCTTCTACTTCATCTGATTCTCCCTCTCCTCCTTCCTCTTCGCTTGATAAATCTGATAAAGATAAAAATCAAGTAACTGAGAAGAAGAAGCAGAAAGAGAAAAAGGAAAAGAAGAAAAAGGAACCAAAATTGAAAGGGAGCAACCAAGCGTCATCTAGCGAAAATTCTCACACCGCACCGTCGAAACCTAAATCTCCTTGTGTCATTTGCAATGGAGACCACTATCACCAAGATTGTCCCTGCATCCCTCGGATCTTAAGGGACTAGTCCCCTCATTTGCACAATCCGGTGACGCCAACCTCTGACGATCATGTTGAATGCACACCATCAACCAGTGAAAGTGAAGCACATGGACAGAAAAGGAATCCCAAATTTCCTTGTAATTTGTGTGAAGGAAATCACGTCGTCCACCATTGTCCCTTCCTTGATGAGGCTAAAAGAGTTTTGGATGATCACTTGGTTTCACCGCTACGACTTCCTCCTGGATATAAAAAACTCTTGCCAGGTCTTCCACTGGTTGAAAATCCGGCTGGCCGATCATTTTGGTCAGCCGAAGCATCTATCATTGAAAATGAACCCTCTGAATCCATACCAGATGAAAGTCAAAAGGTCGAGATGGCAGTTGACCCGGTCTTGCCTTCAGAGTGCTCATCTTCGAATGATACCGTCACTCAAGAGAAAGAGAACAACACAATTCAAATTCTTTTCGTCAACACAGACTCCGATGAACTTGGGGGTAGTCTTCCCATTCCTTTATCACAGGAAGGAAGTTCATCAGGGTCATATCCGGCCGTCTATTCGGTCCCACCACCAAGCAACCTAGTCGTTTCCTTCGACTGGAATCTACTAGGCAGACCTCGTTTACCAGCCAGTGTACCATTTAGAATCATTGTACAAGCTTACAGAATGGTCATGGTTGGTACCATCATTGATGAAGGGGCTCCTGCGAGTATCCTTTCCTCAATTGCTTGGAAAGCGCTTGGTTCGCCATCGCTTTTGCTTGAAATGAGAAATCTAACAGGCTTCGACAAGGGAATTAGTCGACTTTTAGGGATCCTTCCAAATGTGCCCATTACTTTGAGAAGGAAAAATGTTCACATGAATGTTATGGTAGTTCAAGGACCTTTATATTATAATCTACTCCTTGGACGTGACTATATTTATTGCATGGGAGTCATCGTCTCCTCACTCTTTAGAGTAATGTGTTTTCAACACGAAGGCAGAATGGTCAAGCTCGTGGACCAAATGTCATTCTCTGGATCACACATTGCAAATAGTCAAATGCTGTCCCTAAATGGTCTTTTCACGCAAGAAATGTCTCATCGATCTCCAGTCCATCCACCTGATGAGCGCGAGTGATTCAAGAAGATGTGACTGAAACCCAGGGGGCATGCACCCTGGTCTGTTTCGGCAGGGAAACCTTGGGTATAGAGTGGGTTTCCATGAGAGATATCTGACTAGTCTGACGAACCCGTCCTCATAGGGAAATGGGATCAGGTTGGAATAAGATACCTTCGATAAAGTTATGTGAGTGGAGTATCTCTACACCACTCCCCTTTGTCTATTTCGTTAGGCATCGCCAAGGGAGCTTTTCTGTCTTCTACGCAAATGGAACTTTCTTGGTAACCTGGAAATGTTTCGCTATACCTGGGGGCATGCAAACCTTTCCACATGCAAGCTAAGAGTGACTATTTATTTTTTAAATTTGTAGGACCTCTAACCCTTTAAACCCGTAAGGCTAGTCATTTCCTAACTTGCATAAAGAAAGGATCCGTGGCAAAGCTTGAGAGATGTAAGCCACTTCAAAATAGCATCTTGAATGAGACATTCTTATCATACGATTGGCGAGCAATGTTACCGCAGGGTTCAAGCTTGTTAAAAAATAAACCCTCCACGAGCAATTTTAGCGCATAGTTCAAGCTCGTTAAAAAATAAACATAAGTCATGAGCAAATGTTTCCCCCAGTGTTTAAGCTCATTAAAAAATGAACCGGTAAAGAACCATTGTGAATGCCTTATCACTAGCTTTTGAGCCTTGGTCGTGTTCTCGCCATCACCTCCACTCTGTTTTTAGCGGATCATTCACCCCCATATGAGTGTTTACCCCTTTGAGGAATATCTACAAAGAGTGATTCTGTTAGCCATCCTTGTGACACTACTGTGATTGGAAAATTCCAAATCTTACCTGGAATCAGCTGCTACCCAAAACCATCACTCGTTCCTAAAAAACGAGTCTTTTTTAAGCTCTTTTCACCTAACTCGTAAAATATGAAAAGATTGCCAAGCGATTGGCCTCTCCGACTCATTAAATTCATCGGAAGTGTTATCCCTCCTCTAGATTTTAATCTTTTTGGACCTGAGGGATTATTACACAAAAAGATCTAGCACTTGTCTTGTTCGGCTCATTAAAACTATCAAAAATTCATCCCTTCTGTATTATTTTACGCTTTTTTGCACTTAAGGGATTATATGATGAAAAAGAATCGTTGGAGTCTCCTTTCCATTCCTTTCAGACTCTCTAAAATTGAAAGGGACCGAGTTATCTTTGTCGTTAAACTCATTAAAACCTAATAGCAACAAACTCGTCCAAATGGACGAGAATGAGTTTCATTGTCACTAGGCTCGTTAAAATATAGTGATAGGTTTGCCCAAAGGGTGGATTATAGAACAAGAATATGTTATCCTCCTCAAGATTGACAAAAATAAAGAGGTACTGGTCAGCAATGACTGGGGAAAATTGGGAAGAAAACTTGAAGAAACTTTATTGGTAGCAAGTCGCTCTTGAACATGAAACTTTCCTTCCGCATCCATGCCGGGTTGGGTTGTTCCGTTCACTGGTTCTTACCATTGGTCCACCACACCATCCATATTTTGGTTTAACACTACCAATCCATCATCAGTGTCACCGATATGTTCAAGAGAAGTCATTCATACAATTCACCTGTGTCTCACCCACTGCAATACATTCATGCTTCATTCCTTCATGACCGCCACCCTGAACCTTGTATCATCAGATTGTTTTCACCTCCGAAATCATTTGCTTCATTCCATGTCATTGATGTGGGATTTATAAAGGCCCTCCTACGATGGGTCGCTTCTTGTCAACATCAGCTCATTATCCAAGATGTTGACTTACGAACAACCCTTTCAGTACTTTGAAGTTTGCATGCCTCAATGGCAAGTTTCTCACTTTCGGCGATAGGTTTACATCAATGGCCTTCGACCGAGAGATTTTACGTGGTGTTTGACACTAAGTCCTTTTTCACACCATGTGAATTGTACTGTAGTACCTTGAGGGTCATTGTCATTATTGGTGATCCCTCTTGCACCTGTTAACAACTTACATCATTGGCTGGTAATCACGCGATGCCTTTCCGTGTTCGACTCCAGAACATTTTTTCACATGGATCGACTTGTACTCCAAGTGAAGATTGAACGATTTTTGAAGACCCCGGATCTAGTTTCATCCATCTGAGCTGCGATATATTCAGGAATATAAAGACATCAAGTGTACATCATTGCTGAATAGATGATCATCCAAATCAAAGGATGATGAGTCCATATCATTAGTCTATCACACAGACGATTGTTTGTCATATGTACATGAAAATGAATTTATAAAGCTGAGCATGGGAATGTCGCCTCAGCTAGATCATGAAAAAATGTTGTCAAAATAATGTATTGTATTGTATCTTATTACAGGTCGCCTCCCAGCTCGGAAAAAACTTCGGATCCTCATAGTAAAGCATTTCACCCGACATCAGAAAGATTAACGACCTCATGCTTTAGGGGGAAACTGTTATAGACATTTTTGGGCACTTCAACCCCAATCATAAATGTCCATAAATTAAGGGCTCCTAAGTCCCTAAAAGTGTTGCTTCACTGCCTAAAGGAACAAGGTCAGCTGATTACATCATCTCCCAGAAGTTCTCCACTGAAAACTGCTCATAAATGGTCAAAACTGGACCATACTGAAAGCTCAATGTAGAGGGTGCGATGCATATCACCTTCCCAATGTACAGGGTGCAATGGTTGGGAATGGACAAATGGCAGGGACAAAAATGCGAGATGGAAGATCATGGAATCTTCCAGAAACTTCCCCTCTAACACTTTCCACTCCATTTTCGACCAAGGATGAGTAAGAGATCATCATTCTCCAAGTGGAAGCAGGAACTATCAGAGAGAGGACACTAATCACGATCCCAAAAGATGACTCACCTCTCTGTAATAATCTATATATGGATCCCTCATCACAGAGATCCGGAGGTTGGAATTTTGTATCTTATAGAGAAGTGATGTTGGTATTCTGGTGTACATTCACAATTTTGGATGATCTAGCTTTGCTTGAGGTGAAGAAGCGCTTCCTAGCTAGAGGATGATGCTGGTTCAGAGCACATGGTTGTAATCCTCTTGCTACTTTTCATCTGAATAAAGCTATTCTTGTTTCCTTCCATATTCTTGTGTACTTGTTTATTATGCTGTATATGGTAATACACATCTGATCCTGTTATTATTTATTGAATTTAGATCCTTGTTTCTTGCATAGTAGTATGTTTGTTATGTTCCATAGGTCCTTTTGAAGATGGGTAGACAAAGAAGAAGCGGCGAAACTCTATCAAGAAGGAGAGGAATCAAACGCAAGGACTCAGGTTGGGCCCTCTTGGTTCTCTCTTCATCTATTTTCATAAAAGGAAGCAATAGTAGACTTTGATTGTTTGTTTCTAAGATAGCCACCCATATTAGTGGGAATAGCAGCATCCGAGTGGACACTATTCCTGTATAACAGTTGGGGGGGAAGATCTATAGGTGGTTATTACTCTTCTAGGAATATGATTTTGAGGTGATCGTGAAGCCCAGTCACTTGAATACAGGACCAGATCATCTATCCAAAATTGAAACAGGTGAAGAACCCATTAGTTTGGAAGAAGGATTGTGGGATGCGCAGCTCTTTGTTGTATGAGTCACAGGCAATCACTTTGTTGACATAATCTAGTTTTTAACCACTGCTATAACCCCAGAAGGATATTCTACACAACAAAAAAAGAATTGGTGCTCTGTGCGGCTAATTTTTCTGTAATAGTGGGACACTTGTATAAGATGGTCACCGATGAAATATTACACTGATATGTTTCAGATTTTGAACAATATAGCATCATTGCTAAAGCACATAGAGGATTGGCAAGAGAAGACATTGCAGGAAGAGAAACTGCACAGAAGATTCTATGCGCGGGATTGTGGTGGCCAACTATGTATAAGGATTCTAAGGCATATTGCAAGGCATTCAACGCTTGTCAAAGAATGGGGAAGGCCTTTGCGAAGAGATGAATTTCCCTTAAACCCACAGATTTTGTTGAAGTTATTTGAAAAATGGGTGATTAACTTTGTAGGTCCGATACAGGCTCCCGGGAAAAAGATGGGTGCACGGTACATTATTACTGCAACGAAGTATTTGACGAGATGGACGAAAGCACAACTGGTCAAAGAGTATAGTGTTGCTACAGCTGCAAAGTTCCTTTTTGAGTTTGTCTTGACTTGGTTTGGGTGTCCTAAGATATTAATCAGCGATAGGGTTACACACTTCCTAAATGAAACAATTGCCATGATGCTTGAAGAATTTCAGGTTTATCATCAAAAGAGTACACCCTATCATCTTCAAGCTAATAGTGCGGTTGAAGCATTCAACAAAATATAGAGAATGTGCTGACAAAGGTCTCTAATGCAAAAATAAATGATTGGGATGTACACATACTAGCGGTCCTATGGGCATATAGGACAATGTGTAAAACGTTGACAGGCCAAAATTCGTTTAGGTTGGTCCATGGGATAGATGTTGTGATGCCCATGGAGTATATTCTATCAAACCTAAGGATTGTAGTGCTGACTGATATGGTTGATCTCAAGACTATGGAGGAATGCTTCGCGCATTTGCTGGAATTAGAAGAAGACTAGTTTTTAGCAGGATTTCACCAACAGGTGCAAAAGAAGTGCAAGAAGGCATGGCACTATCGACACATCAAGCAACGTACCTTTCAGGTGAATGATTTGATTTTGTTATATGATAGAAAATTCACAAAATTTTGGGGAAGTTTGAAATGCATTGGATAGGTCCCTATGTACTAAACGAAATTACAGATGGTGGTGCAATTCATCTCACGAAGCTGAATGGGGAATTGTTTTAGGGTAGAGTTAATGGTAGTCTATCGAAGTTGTACAAAAGTGATCTCACCCTTGAGCAATGACTATGTGATGGTGGGATAGTCTTATTACTCCAGGAAGATATAAGGGAGTACGAGACTATCAATTACACTACCCAAGAAGTGGAAAAACGAAGTAAGGGAGCTGCATGATGGAAGAATTAAATGCACCAGAAGGAATTGCACCAAGAGAGTTGTGCAATGAAGACTAGTGCCACGTAACAGGGTCAAAAAATAGTTGTTGGGTGCACTGTAGGTGATTTGATGGAAAAAATTTTGTTAGAAGGAGTGGGTAGGATGCATTTATGGCACAAATATTCCAATATTTTCCACCAAAGATGCATTTACAATTGAAATTTGGAGGGAAAGGTAGGATTTGAATTCAAAATCACATATAAATCTATCATGCTCGCCAACATTAGAAAACTTTTATTTCAGATAATTTCCTTAGCCCTTGCTTCCAGAGACATTATTGTATGTCTGACACAATTTGGAAATACATTTTAGCCCAACCAAAACTTGCCAACTTACCTGATGGCTCTAAGAGAACATAATTGAGAGAATGACGACCACTAACCCTGCAGAAGCTGCAATTTCTAAAGCCGCAGCCCTTGAAGTCATAGAGGCAATGGAATAAACACCCTCTGTTCTAGTAAAACCTAGGTTACCTAGGCCTAAGCCAATTGTCGCTGAGAAGAAACAAAAGAAACTGCAGCAAGTTCCAGTGTGCGAATCATTAAGGAAAAACCCCCAAGAGATTCACCAAAAGGGGAAAATGGATAAGTCAAAGAAACTGCATGAGCCCCTGGATCTTGATGTAGAAGAGCTTCATAGCAAAATTGAGGAGATGGAAGCTGAAGAGGGTGAGCCTATGACTCGGCTCCCAAAGTATATCCCACCGTGACAAGGCAAAGCAAAAGTACTAAAAGACCTAGATACTATAAAGTTCATGGTTTCGATACCCCTTCTACCAAAGAAGGTGGTATTTGAAGGCATGCTCTTAGGACACATACCTATGCTCAAAATGGAAGATTGGGATCTGGCAGATCATGATAAATTCCCCCAAATAGCACCGAATAATTATTTGGTGAAGATTTACTATGAGGAGACTGGAGTAACGCAATTGGAGCCAATGAAATGGGTCGTAGGGGTTGAAAAGGCAAGATTGCTAAATATGTTGTATGTGCCACATTTTAGGAGAACAAACATCAACACACTCTGTGTTTGACAATTTCTTGCCCTAGTGCATGATGGGTGTCTCTCGCTGGGAGAAGCCATCCTTGTTATGGATATGCTAGTCCATCGGATCACTATGTTACCCCATCAGGGGATGGATCCAGCAGATGCATTTGGAGGAAAAACTAAGGAAACGAAATTCGTAGAACAAATGAAGAGTGAGTTCAGATTGGTAAAGAAGTCATGAAAATATTCTATCCACTCTATTACTGACAAGGCGGTGTAGTTTGTTGCACAAATCTTTGCCTACAAGATCATGTGGAAATGTCGTGCGGACAAGGTTATGACACCGATAATTTCATAAGCTTCACAATGTGCTAAGGGTGTGTAGTACAACTGGATGCACTACCTCTGTATGGAGTTTTTGGAAAACTGTCGGGAGATCCACGATGATGGAAAGGAATTCCATTATACCTAGCTATTATTATTGATTTCCCTCATTGCATGGATTTTTCCACAAGACAATCAATTCCCTCCACAAGAAGCTGACTTATCAAAATCCACAAAGTTCGCTTTGCTCTGGGTGATGAAGGACCTTGCAAGAGTCATGGAAACTAAGATGTTTTGGGTACTAGTCAATATGGACCTCCACATGGTGATCATCCGGAGGTCGAGGCTGTGACCAACTCTATTTGAGAAACTGGAGACCTATGGAGAGTTCAAGGCAGATTTTCACAATGTGTCTATCCACACGAGGAATGATCCGAAGAAAACATTGTTCAAGTTTCTATAACTAGTGAGTGAGGCTGATGCACAAGGTATTGTGGGGAAATGGCGAAGATAGTGGTTGCAACCATCAAATCTCAGCGTAGGTACAAGCAAGGCTGGGGAAATTTCCTCCGCACAGGCCACACCAGTATAGAAGTAGGAGGACGCTGACTAGGCTGCAACTCAAGAGAGAGTTTCACAGCAAAAGAAGGAAGTTGCTGCCAAAGCAACTGCTGCTAAGGCAATTACTAAGAAAGACCTAGTGACTAAGGAGACCATTATTGATGTTAAGGATTTTTCTTCCAAGAAGACTGAGGAAAAAAGGGATTCTAATGTTGAAGGAGGTGGGTGCGAGTAGTAGAGCACTCCCTTTAAACTACAGAAGAGGACCAAGGAGACAACTTCCAGACCTAGAAAGAAGCAAATATTCAACAAGAATATAGACATTGACCAATGGTCCTCACTAAGGGGGGCTTGGATGAAATTAGAGATAAAGGTCATGATACCATGAAGGAACTGTGGCATCAGTTCTAACAACAGTACCAACAGGTGTTGGGGAATATATAGAATGATCTGTGTGACCTCCAGATTCAGACAGGATGGCTGCAAGCGAGTGTCGACTAGGCAAGCAAGATTCAAGTGAGGATGCAAAAAGTGAGAGTGACTGTGTTGGATTGTTGGGCATGGAATCCCCCCAAGGCATCTTTTGGGGCTCAAAGCCCAAGTTTTGACCCAATATTGTTGTAAAGATGCCATGAATTGTGGGTGCGGAGCACGAAATGTATGATAGAGTCACAGGGTTGTCCGCCCTAGTTTTGTAATGTAAGGTCAGCCTACCCTTGGTCTGCGGGCAATGGGATTGTATAAATAGAGCGAGGCTCTAAGTGTAAAAGGAATGAAGAAAGAAGGAATCAAGAAGATAGAGTCTAAGTGACTAAGTGTGTCTTAGGTCGTAGAATAGGAGAATGCTTTGCAGCTGAGTGTGCAGAGGCCTAGTAGTCCGCAATTGGGTGCGCGGACCCCTGAAGCTAAGCACACAGGGCAGAGTTGAGTCTATAACCAAAGAAGAAAATAATAAAGAGAAGTTTTATCATAATTATGTACATCTATTTTTGGATTATTGCATGCTTGTTATAAATTGCAAATTCACTGTGTATTTACTACATGCATCTTTATGAATGATTTATATTGCTAAGTATAACTTAACACATACAAGTAGGCTAAGATAGTCAAATAACAATGGAATACTAGTAAGGATTTGGGTAATAACAGTGTTCGAGCCTCGAGTAGGGTTCTACGAAGGCAGCATCGTATGTTGTGAGGTAAGGGAAACCACGCGTAGCGACGTGCACACAGGGCCAAACCGCAGACCTCTTGAACCCATCAGACATCTCCAGGGTCTAGAAACCAAGTTCTAGCACCCTCCCGTACTACTTCGGGTGAGATCTCAGTCTACGCTCCATGGACTATTGTCGAAAGAGCCAGTAGTACTGGGATTTGTTTGGCTAACTTACCTCTAACCTGGGTCAGGCCCCAATAAGCCAAAAAATGGTTCTGTTGCCGGGACCGGGATTTGCATAAGAGATGATTGATGTCGTGTCACTAGAATCTGACAAAGAAAGAAATTGAAGGGTGGTTGGACAGATAAATTCATGATTTCACTATGCAGGAAAATAAGAATCCATGAGTATCGAAGGAATAGTGGTTAGAGTGCTACGTATATACGGAAATCCATGAAATTTTCTTTGCATCCTTCCCCTCTGAGTTGTACGAGTGGATTGCAAATCTAGCAAGTAGTCAAGGAAGGTGCAGGCATGAAAAACCTATTGTGTGGACCCCAAAGTTGGTGCGCATACTAGAAGCATCAGGAGATAAGATCACGCACTCGGTGGACCATTGGCTCGATTGAATTATAGGAGGTTTTATCACCGAATTCACAGTAGACACATCAGCCAGCTACAGTGAGGTGAAACAACACTTCCTCAAAGGACCACGTGGTAAGTACATTAAATCTTTGAACACCTGGATTAAAATGCTACTGTGTGAAAATCTTGTTATGTGAATAAATTGATGTTTGGGGCTATGCAAAGTGGGAGGATCTATAGAAACAAAAGTAGTGAAGAATTAGAGGCTAGTCCCTTGATTTTACCTCTGTGAGAAAGCGAGGAAGAGCTCACGAAAGTTTCACCGAGAAGCGTGATCAGTCTGATAAGGCAGCAAAATCCGTGCATACCACCCGCACCTACACCACCACGAGTTCCACCATCTTCACCTCCATCTTCGCCCACACCACCTCGGCCACCACCATAGTTCAATATGGTGAACGCAATAAAGTTGTCAGTATTCAAAGGAGTAGGGAACAAATATCCGAACCAATTTTGGTTTGTAGTAAACATTGTATGGGAAGTAGAAGGAGTCACGGACGATAATATCAAGAAGGAAACACTGGTTAGCACCCTGCAAGATCGCGCACTGACGTGGTATATTAAGCACTCCAATGACAATCCAAATGCAGTGATCATGAATATCCAAGTTGTGCTAAACAGGTAATTTAGCAAGCCAAAATTAGAGACACAGTCGATTATCGGATTTAAGGAAATCATGATGCTTCTAGGTGAGACCCCCTGGGAGCTAGATCAAAGACTGAAGTGTATGATTCATGAATCCAACATGAAATTGACGAATGGGCAACACCATACATGGTTTGTAGCATCGCTAACAATGCAACTACGAAATGTGTTGTCACAACAAAAGTTGTCAACTCAGGCTGAGGCTTTGGAGATCGCAATGAGACTGCATGAGACCTCAATACAAGATCCTAATTTGGGAGTCCAAAAAATCCACACGTAGTTGAAGAATTTGTGTCTTTATATGTAGAGCCTGAAACAAGATAGGATAGCTGACCGAAAAGCGCATGAGGAGGTATGGTGCATAAAGTGCAAAGCCAAGGTACATGACAAGGACCATTGTCTAATCTTCGCGAACTACTTAGTGGGAGGAGGGCCAATGCCACTGAGACCAGAGGCACAACCAGGACCAAGCATGGCACTTGCATTATGGTGTGTGATTTTTTAGATAGGAGGGAAGCATGCTACAGATAACTGTCATCTATTACAGAAGTATACGTAGACATCCCAACAGTTATTCTATAATTTCTGCAGGTCAGTAGGCCATGATGAGCGTACCTATAGAAGTTATGAACTAATGATGGATTGAACTCCTACCTATAGGGTGCAAACTGAAACGAGAGCCCTAGATAAAAATGCAGGGATGGCGCACACTGGGTTTCAGGGGTGTAGACGAGGTCAAGTGGAATGGGACCAGGAAGGGGTCGCGACAGTAGATCTGTTACAATTGTAGAGGGCCAAGGAATTATGCCCACAATTGTATGAATCCGACAAGAGCATCATGTTTATATTGTACCCAGTTTGATCATGAGATAGAGGACTACCCCACACTGATAGCGAGGTTGCACGATAAAGGAATACTCCAGCCTCCCCCGACTCAGAACCTATAAATGATGAGGTTTGAGCCACACAAGGAGGACCTAAATGTAAACATCATGCTCTAAAGTAGTATCACAATAGGAGATGACAAGGGAAAGTACCCCAAAGAGAGTGCCTAGGTTTGCAAGGCTCCAAAAAAAGAGCCAGAGTTCGATTTGGAGCACGCGAAGGAGACATTCATGGAAGCTAAGAAGAGTTTCACGGAGGCCTCCACTTCAGGTAGTAAAGACAAACTAGACCTAGAGATGGACCCATCAATACTCACTACCTTTTTGGAGACATGGATGAAGCTTCTGCGTGATAGCAAACCAGTGAAAGGGCTACAAGAACTCATCACTAGATGTACGGTATCCAGAGAACAGCATGTAGTTTAGAAGCTCAGAAAGCACGAAATGCGAACAGGAAGGGAGATGAGATTGATTGTTCAAATCAGGGAATATGAAATGGATCAAGTGATTTTGGATCTAGGATCAGACGTGAACATTCTGCCAAAGCAGACATGGGGTGCATGGGCAACCCTATGTTACAATGGTATCTTATTCAATTGAGAATGGAAAACCAACAAAAGATCCTACCGATGGGAAGATTGTAGGGAATAACAGTAGATATCAAAGGTGTGAGTGTGCTTGTAGATTTCAAAGTAATAGAGATTGTTGATGATAGCAATCCTTATCCTGCGCTACTCGGAATAGATTGGGCCACCTATATGAATTGGGTGATAAATCTAAAGAAGCGTAAAATGATTTTTGAGAAAAAGTCACTGTGCATAGTGGTACCCTTAGACCCTGCAGAAGAATTGCACTACACAGAGCTGGTGCGTGACTATGATAGTGATGACGATCTAGACTATATCTACAAAATAACTGCTCGGGAGCAGGATTGGGTGAATCCTACAATGGATGGCAAGATTTTGTGAGAGGGCAAAAGCCCCTGCACATCAAATTCAGACGAGGAAATAGAACAATGGCAGAATCGGTTACACAAGGTAACCACACTCAATTGCAACATGATGATAAAGTCACTACGTTGTGTAGCAACAAAGGCAAGAGATTTGCCTAGGTATGACAGACTGATTGTGGTAGATCATTTCTTGAAAAAATTTGAAAGAGAAGTACAAGAACAACAGTGTTTCGATGCTCTGAAATGGGCACTGAGTGCTATGCCCGCAAGATGGTGGGGTACGCATCAAATAAGTTTTGAGAACTAGCACGACTATAGAAGAATGATGCTCATATGGTTTGGAAATCCTTCCATATGGATAACAGACAAATATGATGGATGGGATGACCCACTTACGCACCTTGCAAAATGGACCAAGGTCTATGGGGAAGAGCCGCGACCTGAGTGGGTGCATCTGTTCTATCATACCCATGAATTGGTATACTAAGATAGAGCTTCGCCATGGCATGAGTGAATGGGATATATTGCATGAAGGATTCCTGTTAAATTTCATGTTTGAGGATCATTGGTGGGATACTGTTGATGATGCGCTACAAGTAGTAAAAGCAGCTATCTTCAAAATACCCCAGGAGCCAATGGAAGTGCTTCAGCCGGAATGGGCGACTGAGTTGCGCGCTGGAGTGTTACAATGTTAATATTGAGGAGGATGATGAGGATCCATAGAAATTTAACATTCCCAAAACTGAAGGCTATCACGAGGTTCAAGGACCATTAATCGAAGATCCTGACATCACCGCGCCACTAAAAACAAAACAGGTAAACATTGGGATGGAGACTGAACCAAAATATGCAACACTCAGTGATTATTGGGATGATGCCATGGTCGATAAAGTCATTAAGTTACTCCACAAGTACCAAGACTTATTCCCTACCAATATTATGGACCGAAAAGGGATTGTTGGTGACTTAGGGATGATGAAGATCACCCTGAAACCCGACGCGAGGCTGGTTAAGCAGTGGCCTTACCACTTGAATCCAAAATATAAGAAAAAGGTCCACATAGAACTAGACAAAATGCTCGCAGCTGGAATTATTGATCCGGTGGAAGAATCTGACTGGGTGAGCCCTATGGTAGTACAGGAAAAAAAGCAGAAGGGTGAGATAAGAATATGCGTGGACCTCAGGAAGTTGAATGACGCCTGTGTACATGACCCATTCCCGACGCCATTCACAGATGAAGTATTGGAAAAGTTTGGTGGAAAAGAAGCATACCTTTTCACAGATGGGTTTTCAGGATACCACGAGATCAAAATTACGCCAAAAGACAGGATCAAGACGACCTTCGCGATGGAGTGGGGATGCTTTCAATACATCGTTATGCCATTTGGCTTGAAGAACGTGCCAGCCATATTTTTGCGAATCATTGTTGCAGCATTTAAAGAATACATCAACAAGTTCTTGGAGGTCTATCTGGATGATTGGACTATCCTTGGATTGGTTAAGCACCACATAGCAAGCTTCTGATTGATGCTAGATACTTGTTGATGACACCAGATTGCGATGAACCTTAAGAAGTGCACATTCCCAGTTCCCTTTGGGAACCTGTTGGGACATGTGGTCTACAAACAGGGACTGGTGGTGGACCCTATGAAGATTGTCGTAATTCTAAATTTTGAATCACTATGAAGTGTTAAACAGCTGCGCTCTACCTTTGGACACACTGCGTACTACAGAAAGTTCATCAAAAGCTATGCCCAAATCACTGTGCCAATGGAGAAACTATTAAAAAGGATGTCTCATTTTGTTGGAATGAAGATTTCATGAAGATCCTGGATGTCCTAAAGAGGAAATTGGCCTCCTCTCCAATCCTGGTCTTCCCAAAATGGGATGTGGAGTTTCATGTCCATGTTGATGCGTTGTGTATTGCACTGGGAGCAGTGCTCACGCAAGAGGGCAGAGAAGGCTTGGATCACCCTATCGTGTTTGCAAGTCGAATATTGTCCAAAGTCGAGAGGAACTATTCCACAACCGAGCATGAGGGGTTGGTGATGGTGTATGCGCTCCAAAAATATCGGCACTATTTGCTAGGAGGACATTAGAAAATGTATACATACCATTCCATGCTAAAGTACTTGGTAAATAAGCCTGTGTTGGGAGGGTGCATATGTAGGTGCCTCTTATTGTTCCAAGAATATGACTTTGAGGTTGTGGTAAAACCTGGACACTTGAACGCAAGACCAGACCACTTGTCACGTATTGAGACAGGTGAGGAACCAACTAGTTTGGAGGAAGGATTACCTGATGACAGCTCTCTATTGTATGCATTACGGATGAGCACTTAGAAGATATAATCCAGTTTTTGACAACAGGGTGTGTGCCGAAGGAATACTCTATCCAATAGAAGAGGAATTGGTGGCACGGGCAGCGGACTTTTCTGTCATCGCGGGGCACCTATATAAAATGGGAAATGATGAGATATTGTGAAGGTACATACCTGAATTTGAACGCAGTCAAATCCTCGTGGAAGAACATGGGGGCACTACAGGAGGACACTATGAAGGATGAGCAACCACACAAAAGATTCTCTGCGGAGGGTTGTGGTAGCCAACCCTACAGTAGGTTTCGAAAGCACACTGTAAGGCCTGTGATATATGTCAAAGGACTAGAAAACCATCGCGGAGGGATGAGATTCCATTAAATCCACAAATGACACTACAGTCATTCACAAAATAGGCAATCAACTTTGTGGGACCATTCAAACCTCAAGGAAAAATGGGCACGTGCTACATCATCACTATGATAGAGTACCTAACACGATGGGTGGAAGTGCAGTCGGTCAAAGACTGCACGACCGCTACAGCTACAAAGTTTTCTTTTGAACACGTGTTGACTTGATTTGGATATCTGAAGAGTTCCAGATGTATCATAAGAAAAGCACACCATATCACCCACAAGCCAATGGGATAGTAGAAGAATTCAACAAAATACTAGAGGCTGCACTAACCAAAGTATGCAACGTGAACTGAAACAATTGGGACTTGCACGTACAAGCAATACTATGGGCTTATAGGAAAACATGCATGAAACGGATGGTACAAACACCCTTTCGATTAGTTTATGGCATGGAAGTTGTAATGAAAATGGAATATATCGTACCTAGTCTACACATAGAAACACTCATAGGGATGACACGCCGTGAAGCTCTAGAGGAAAGACTCGCGCAATTGGAAGAATTTTAAGAGGAACAGTTCTTGGTTGGTTTTCATCAGCATGTACAAAAGCAGTGAGAAAAGGCCTGGTAAGATTGCATATTAAGTTGCAGACATTCAAGGTAAATGACTTAGTGCTAATGTATGATAGTAAATTTGAAAATTTTCCAGGAAAATTTAGAATGCATTGGCTGGGAGCATACGTGGTTAAGGAGTTCATAGATGAGGGCGCGGTCCAGTTAGTCAAACTAAATGGAGAACCATTTCCAGGCATAGTGAATGGCAGCCACTGAATCCTTACATGGGTGGGCTGGCTACCTGACTAGCCGACAGAAGCATAGTATTCACACTCCAAGGAGCTAGACCAAGACACGGGACTGTAAACATATACTAGTACATATGTATGGCAACAGTTCAGACACAGAGGTCTTAGAACAGCGGATGCAGTAGATTCAGCATGCAGCGGCTCAGTGTGCTGTGGACCTCAGTACAGTTCGAGAATAGTTAGAAGGACTCTGCACCAATATTTCCGCACCGACAGAGTGACTCAACGGTGAGTCATGATGTTTGTGTTGGGGGTCTATTGGGCATGGAATCCCCCCAGGCATGTTTTGGGGCTCAAAGCCAAAGTTTTGACCCAATATTTTTGTAAAGACTCAGTGAAGCACAAAATGTATGATAGAGTCATAGGGTTGTTCACCCTAGTTTTCTAATGTAAGGTTAGCCTACCCATGGTCGTGGACCATGGGATTGTATAGATAGAGTGAGGCTCTAAGTGTAAAAGGAAGGAAGAAAGAAGGAAGCAAGAAGATAGGGTCTAAGTGACTAAGTGTGTCTTGGGTCGAAGAATAGGAGAAGGCTCTGCAGATGAGTGCGCAGAGGCCTAATAGTCCATAGCTGAGTGTGCGGACCCTTGCAGCTGAGTGCGTAGGGTGGAGTCGAGTTTATAACCGAAGAGGAAAATAATAAAGAGAGGTTTTATCATAATTATGTACATCTTTTCTTAGATTATTGCATGCTTGTTATAAATTGCAAATACATTGTTTTTTACTAGCCGCACCTGTATGAATGATTTATATTGCTATGTATAACTTAACACATACAACTAGGCTAAGATAATCAACTAACAGCGGAATACTGGTAAGGATTTGGGTAATAACAGAGTTCGGGCCCTGAGTAGGGCTGCACGAAGGTAGCATCATAGGCTGTGAGGTAAGGGAAAGCGTGCGTAGCAACGTGCACATAGGGTCGAACCGCAGACCTCTTGAACCCATCAGACATCTCCAAGGTGTAAAAACCTAGTTCTAGCACCCTCCCATACTACTTCGAGTGACACCTCATTCCGCACTCCGCGCACTGTTGCCGAAAGGGCCAGTAGTAGTAGGATTTGTTTGGCTAACTTACCTCTGAACTTGGGTCAGGCCCCAAGAAGCCAACATGGATACTAATTAGACTCTAGACCTTAGAGTCATTCCAATGCCAGAGGAGTCCCTGCATGCGTAGTTAGAGGAAGGAAACACTCAATTTGCACAGCTCAAGGATTTGGGTGTCAATCTCGCGATGCTTCCTATTCAGACCCTCCACAAATTACATCAAGGATTATCTGATGATCTAAGGGTTAGGGAGCAGCGTACGGTACAATTAATCAGCGAAGTGAAGAACAATAACAAGAAGATATTCGCAGAAAAGGTGTCAGAATTCAACATTCCCAAAGATGCAAGTCAACAACAAATATTTAGAAGATGGTTGCAGCAGTCATGGAGTCAAAGGTGGAAATCATTTCAATCTGATTTGAGTTACCAATGCAGATCTCAAAATTTCAACTAAAGTTGTAGCCAACCACTTTGCGAGAAGTCCGGGAATAGTGCGAAGTAGGAATTAAAGTGGGAATGGCCACTTTGAACACAACAGTCAAGGACTACACAGATATTTTTTAACAGACCATGGAACTTTGGACATATTTGCAGGAGGACCGCCACACTGCAGAAGATTGGTACAGATATACTAGAGAAGCAATGACAGTTTGACTAAATAAGGTTGACTGCGGACACTTTGACCCCAATCAAGCACAACTCTCAGCCACAGGAATAACAACAGCTGTAGACAACGATTGAAGAACTCCAGTGTAAAGAGGCCATATTGAAGGCTAGGACATAGCCATGGACATAGGAAGCATGTCGGCTCACCCTATTAGTTCAAGAAAAGTTGAAGACCATCCAGCAGACACAAAGGATGATGGACCTCGCAATAGAAGTCCCTATTATAGAGAAGTGGGTCGAAGAAGTACAATAGGCCATGGTGTAGGGTACTTCTGATTTGAAGGTGTTGAAGGTCGAGTTGCATGAACTCCAAGAGAAGAATGTTGCATGAGTCAAGTGACTCGAGGGCAAGTCACCTAATTTGTGTTGGGGGCCTATTAGGATAGGGTGCCTGGGGTCAAGTTTTGGGTTAATGTTTTTTATAAAGTGTAATGTCTCTGCGAGATGTAGAAGGGGAGCGTGAAGCTAGTATGAATCAAAAGGGATTTAGTCCCTTTAGGTGGGTATGTGATAGAGAGTTTTGAGACCCGCCCATGGTCTGTAAACAATGGTATTGTAAGAAAAATTGCTATATATAAATGAGTCATAGTGAGTCTAAAAGTAACTTTTTGGTAAGAATCATTGTATTGGGCAAGAATCTAAGGCAGCAATGGTTTGTTTCATGTACTTAGGTGAAAGGGGAAGGCTCATGTAGCTAAGTGCACAGAGACCTTGGTAGGTCTGCAAGCTGAGTGTGTGGGCCCCTGCAGCTGAGTGCGCAGGGAAAAGAAGTTTGTAATTGAATGATTATACTTAATAAAGATAGTTTTGAGCCAATTTTGATGCATTTGAGTCTTATTTATTACTTCTTATAGTCTTTTTATCTTTGGTCTATGTTGTGATTTATATGAATTAATGCTTAATTTCTACATGAAATTACTAGATCTATAATATTTATGCATGATAAGACTAATTAGCAAAGATTTGGAAGTTGTTCAAGTGAAATTATAGTAATTGTCTATTCAAAATGGTTAGGGGTGCGCGAAATTATATCTAAGCCATAAGGACTACAAGAACCTACCACACAGGCCTTTGGATGCAGAAACCTAGTTCTTTCATCCCCCAATACTAATTCAGGTGAGACTGCAGCCTACGCTACGCAGGTTGTTTCTAAAAGGGCAGCAGTTATGGTTTTGTTGGCTAGCCCAGATAAACATGAACCTAGGTCAGGCCCCATCAAGTCAGCAACACATGATAGCATAATAACATAACACCCATACCACATAGTGGAGCTTTATAACACAACTCATTATGGTATTTACATCCATACATAGGTGTACATATAACAATGTCATCGAAAAAAATATACCCAAACATATGCCAAATCATATATCAAAACATATATCAAACATATAATAACATCATATCTAGGAATATATATCAAACCATCATATATCATATATAAACCACCATAAAGAATATATTGATCACCGTAAAGCATATACTAAACCAACATAAAACAAATACTAAACCACCATAAAGCAACTATGAACCACCATAAGAAATCACCAAACCACTATATCAAAGTTGCTTTGCCTGAACCGAAAAATAAGGAAGGATACATGGCCCGCATCTAATCTGTCATCTCCCATGTATCTTCATCGGGCCCAAATTTCTTCCATTTCACTTTAACTTGCTTTATTGCTTGGTTCTGAAGGATGAGTACATTTTTCTACAATAACACTGAGGCTCCGTCTAGAATTCTCCATCCGGTTCCACCTTTAATATAGACTAGTCAATCACATGATCAACATTTTTAACATACTTCTTAAGAAATGAGACATGGAAAACATCATGGACTTTCATTGTCGAAGGTAGTGCAACTTGATAGCCTACTAGCCCAATCCTCTCAATGATACTAAAGAGTCCACAAAACCGTGGTGCCATCTTGGCACATGAGCCAATCCATGAGGAGATATTCTTGGGTTTGATGCGCAAGTACACCTATTCCTTAACCTGGAACTCCTTGAATAACCTATTCTTGTATGCATAACTATTTATCCTATCTAATGTTGCCTTGAGATTCTTCTTGATCACCTACATCTCCTGTTCCATGTCTACCATCATATTTGGTCCAATCAATACTCTTCTAACTATATCACTCTAACTAATGGGAGTGTTACAACTCCTCCCCTGTAATGCCTCAAAAGCACTCATCCTTAATGAGTCCTAATAATTGTTGTTGTATGAAAACTCAACCAAAGGGAGATACTCTTCCCATTTGCATTATTGATGCACCACATACATCCTCAACATGTCCTCTAATGTCATTTTGACCCTCTTTTCTTGTCCATCCATTTGTGGATGATAAGCTATGTTTAAGTCTAACTCTGTGCTCAAACCTGCAAATAACTCCTTCGAAAACTTGGAAGTGAACTTCACATCCCTATCTGATACATTCTTCTTTGGAACACCATGTAGTATAACAATGTATCATATGAATACTTGTGCCACATCACTATATGAGAATGTAGACTTTACCATAACAAAGTGTGCAACCTTTGTTAACCTGTCCACAATGACCATGATGGAATCATGTTGTTTCAGTGCCTTCGACAACCTTGCGATGAAATCCATGGAATTACTTCCTATTTCCATTCTGGAATCGCAATCGGTTGTAGCAGTCCACTTGGATGTTAGTACTCTGTCTTCACCCACTGGAAATCAAAACATCTCACAACAAACTCTATTACATCCCTTTTCAAATTCGGCCAATAGTAAATCTCTTCACCGTTGTGAGTGTCTTCTGATAGACTGGGTGACATGAATATAGTTCGCATGAAAATCCCTCAATATCACTTTCATACAACACATATCTCTTGTCTTGGAACATAACTAAACCCTTTGTTGTAAGACAATAGTCCATTCCCTATGCACCTACACCTACACATGTACTTGTACCATCACTTGTAACTATAATTTTACTATCACTTGTACCTGTATCTATATTATGTTGCTATCTATGTACAATATCCATATATTCAACATCCTGTTGTCTTACCCACAAGATCCTAACCTGTAAATCTATACCATAAGATCTCATAGTTGCTAAGTGATTCACCTATACCTAACTGTTAAGAGCATCTGCCACTCTGTTCTCCTTGCCTTTGATGTACCTGATCTCAAAATCAAACTTTTTGGTCGCGGCTAACCATCTAGCCTTCCTCGCATTCAAGTTAGGTTGGTCAAACAAATACCTCAACCCAATTTGATCACTCATAAGCACAAATCACCTACCTAGAAGATAGTGCATTCACATATTCAGTGCATGTATAATCACTGCTAAATCAATATCATGCATGGGATATTTCTTCTCATGCTTATTTAGTTTCTGTGACTCATAAGATACCACCTATCCATCCTACATAAGGACTCCACCAAGCCCTCACTTGCAAGAATCTATACATACTACAATATCTTTGTTTGGATTTACAATCTGTAGTATTGGTGCATGTGTCAACAACTACCTGAGATGGTCAAAGCTAGTCTCACAGTATTCAATCCATTTGAGCTTCTTACCTTTTCTTTCCAATGATGTAATGGGATAACAAATCTGCGAGAAGTTCTTGACGAACCTCCTATAATAGTCTACCAGACCCATGAAAGATCTCACCTCATCCACACTCTTAGGAGATACTCACTCCATGATGACCCTTATCTTCTCTGGATCTACTATAATACCTTCCATGGAGAGAACATGTCCCAAGTAGTGTACCTCATTCTGAAAGAAACTACATTTGTTGAGATTAGCATACAACTGATGCTCTCTCAATAATCTCAACACTGCTGCTAAGTGCTCAACATGCTCTTCCTCATTTTTAGAATATACCACTATATCATCAATGAACACAATAACAAACTTATCCAAATATGGATGAAACACATTATTCATCAAACACATGAATGTAGTTGGAGCATTTATGAAGCCAAATGGAACAACAACAACTCATAATGTCCATACCTAGTCCTGAACACAGTCTTGTATAAATCCTCCTCTTTGACGCGTACCTGATGGTATCTGAATATCAAGTTAATCTTTGAGAACATTGTTTCTCCCTTCAACTGATTGAACAAGTCATCAATCCTCAACAAAGTGTACCTACTCTTAATAGTCACTTTTTTCAACTACCTGTAATCAATGCATACTCTGAGAGTACCATCTTTCTTCCTCACAAATAAGACTGATGCACCCTAAGGTGATACACTTGGCCTAATGTACCCCTTGTCCAACATTTCCTTCAGTTGCAACTTTAACTCAACCAACTCAAGTGTGCTCATCATGTAAGGTGCTTTCAATGTTGGAGCTTCTCCTGAAAATAAATCAATAGAAAATTCTACCTCCCTATGAGGAGGAAACTCTATAATGACCTCAAGAAATTTATCCCTAGTTTTCTGTAAAATCAGGTACTTGTTCAACACATCTACATCCTCAACCTCCTTACCCTTATCACTACAAATATGTACTGCAAATATCTTGCACCCTTTCCTATGGTTATGCTTTTCTTTCATAGTTGTCACCATCCTAACTAATGTGGCTTTCTTCTTACCTTGCAAGGCTCTTGGTTCTCCATTGTCATCAAGACATTCAATGGCCTTGTCATAACCATCAACCTTGGTTCTATGTAGGTACAACCAATCCATGCCCAATAACATATTGTATGAACCCAATGGTAAAACATTCAAATGTGCTACTGTAGGAATACCATTTAAGTCAAATGTGCACAATATAACCCAATCATGAAATCACTTTTTTGTACATGTATACAACTGAACTAACCACAACTCTACATGCAACTCCTTATTCAAACCACACTTGTCCACCAAGTCAGGACTAGCATAGCTATAATTAGATATAAGGTCAATCAAAATAGAAATATCCTAATCACAAAGCTTACTGTACATCCCAATGATAGATTCTTGGTGTTAGCTTTCCCATTGTCCACAGTTTCAAAGATACGAAGAATACTTTGGCCTACATCTCCAATTGTATGTGCCTCCTGTGCATTGTATTTCTGTGGTCTACCACCCTAATTATGTGGACAATCACTCTTGTGATGATCTTTGCCATAAGTCCAACACTTTATAGGCTTCCATCCTCCATCCTTGTTCTTATCTTCAGCTCTATGTCTCTATCCTCTATTTGATGCATTGAAATTCTTAGGTGGTGAAACATTCTCCTTGTTATCTATACCTTATGGCCTTGCTCACTTTTTATCCCATTTTCTTTGTTCTTTTCATTACCTCTCCAATCTAGATTAGTCTCAGTTTTATGCTTCAATTGCTCATAGCAATTCTTTAGCTTTTGAATGGCCTCTTCCAATGATCTAGGCTCATCGAATTCAATCATGTCTTTGAATACAACTGGTAACCCACTAATGAACCTCTCAACCTTAGCCTTCTCCTCTATGAGGTAAGGCACATACCTCAATAACTCCAAGAACCTGCTAGTGTACTCATCATTTGTCATAGAACCCATGTTTAGTTCATAAAATTCTTTTTCTCTGTCATCAAAATACCTTTCTAACAAGTATTTCTTTTTAAATAGCCACTCAAACTCACTCCAAGACAAATATTCATCATGAATACACCTAACATTCTTCGCATCTTCCCACGAAATGTCCTCTTTACCTTTGAGATTGAAGATAGCTACTCTAGCTTTCATGTTCTCTGAATAATCATGCAACCTAAGGAACTTCCTCATGCCAAGCAGTCATGCCTCTACATCCTATGGTTTCTTCATTTCCCTCTCAAAAGTAGGTGGCTTCGCTTTCTTAAATTCATCTGGAAAAAAAACCCCCTATCACCCCTCTTGTAAGGATGATAATGATGATGATCATAGTGTCTATCTGAATCAGAACTAGAATAATACTTGTGTCTATCCCTTCTCCTCTCTGGAGATGGTGTTAGATCTATTGGACCTATGTCTATTACGAGACCTATTGCCATATGCCCCATTTTTTATCCTCTAGCTCATGACTGATCTGGAATGGTGCTTGTCACTACAAATATGACAAGATTTGAAGTATGATTGTATTTACCTTTGCTAACTTTTCCTCTGACTGCATGATTCTGTCATTATTTGCCTTACAACTCCTTATTTCTTCCTTTAAACTTCTCAGTGTCACTACCAAGTCAGAAGAGTTGCTAATACCATAATTCTCTTCGGATTCATATGGAGAGTCTCTGTAGTCAACCATATTGCTAGCCATTTAATACTTCTTCATGTTATGAAGAATTTGGTATCTATGGATAAATACTAATTCCCTAGATAAGTAGTCGTATCTAGAACAACAGTTTAAAGCACTTTAAGCTTTTTTCTATAAATAATAGATAAGACAAAGAGAATGAGAGGACCTACTTGTACTTTCACTTTCCTCTTGTCTCCTTTGTATCGGTCCTGTCGCGCCTTCCCGTACTTAACATGCTTGAGAAGTACCTGTAAACATCAATAGAAGACAAAGAACCAATCAAAGAAAAGATCTATTAATTACAAGTAAATGGAATGAGATACATTCACACATATAAGCATCATATATCAATATAAGCATATGGAAAAAAGGTGTAAATACTTTATTGAATAGAAGGAAGAATTACAACCATGAAGCCTAGTTCGAAGTCACTCCTCCAGCTTTGGTTCCATCCGCATCACATCATAATCATAACATTCAAGAAGCATAATGACACTTACAATAGTCTCAATTCTCAAACTAACATTATCTCCTTACAGTTCATCAAAGTCCAGCCCATGATCACTTATATTAGTGCTCAATTTATAGGAAGATGGAGGAGGTTATGTCATAAATGGGGGTAATGAATGGCCTTCCATAATTAGAATTAGTTCCATGGAAGAAGGGATGAGAGGATAGGAGGTAGGGATGAGAGGATAGGAGGTATCTTAACTCATTCCCCATCCATTTTCGAGCTCATAGGAGATTATAAGTGTGGGAATCTTCTAGATGGCTCCATAAGATAAAAATATTCCCAGAACCCTATGTAAAATTCACTCAATATCACCCAGAACAGGTCAAAGTGGGCCTAAGTGCTCTGCAGAGCACCCTTGCATGGGCCTACCTATGCTAGTCCCTCTAGGAGTCATTTTAGGATGTCTTCAAGCCATGAAACTGTCAGGGAAGGAGGCATTCAAAGTGTTGACTTGTCTAGGGCATGTAGCAGCTGAATTAGGGTTTGATGAGCCCTAATAATATTGATCTGGATGATGGGAGTGATGTGCCCAAATGGATCTGTAATAGCTGCCCACTAAAGCATGAAGTCTAAAATAACAATGTTGAGTGATATGCTTTAAGATGTGATGAGGAGGTTCCAAAGTGGATGGTGACCTGCATCAATTACAATACATAATATCATGATATTTTCATTTTTTTCTCATGAATTGTTGAGGGAAGGCATACCCATGCTCAACATATAAACTTTCATTACAATTACATAGATAGTTGTCTACAGATATAGACCCATGATCAGATGACTATCAATGTAAATCCATTGTATGGATGATTTAGTACATTTCCTGAAATCACAGCCTAGATGGATGAAACTAGATCTGGGGTCTTCTATCTCATCCAATCGTTCGCTCAAGTACAAGTCTAACCATGTGAATATGTGATATGAAGTTGAACATGGGAAGGCACCATTTGATTACCAACCAATGATGTAAGTTGTTAACAGATGCGAGAGAAATCAACGATAATGATGATGATACTCAAGGTACTGCAGTACATTCCACATGGTGTGAATGGGTGTTTTGATGTTGAACACCATTAAAATTCTTTTGGTCGAAGGCCAGTGATTTCAACCTATCGCCAAAAGCAAGAAACTTGCCATTGATGTATGCAAGCCTCAAGGTACTGGAAGGGTGTTTCTAAGTCAACTTCTTGGATACTGTGTTAATGTTGACAAGAAGTGACTTGCTACAGTAGGGCCTTGATGTATCCCACATCAATGACACGAAACAAGTGTAATTATTTTGGAGACGGAATTTGACTGATGACAAAGGTTCAGGAATGGTGGTCATGAAAATGAAGGTTTATGGTATTGCAAAGGATGAATTTTGACTAAATGACTTCTCTTGAACACGTCAGCGACACTAAAATTAATTGGTAGCATTGACCCAAAACAAAGTGATGGATGGTATGATATACCAATGGTATGATAACCATCAAGTTGATAACCCAACCCAAATAGTCACGGTGATGAAGTGAAAGTGTCATGTTCAAGAGCGACCTACTACCAAAATTGGTTTACCCCTTTCTCCATTTTCCCCAGCCATTGCTGACTAGTACCTCTTTATTTTTATCAAGACTGAGGAGGATAACATATGCTTGTTGTATAATTCCACCCTTTGGGTGAATCCATCACTATGTGATATTTTAACGAGTCTAGCGAAGGTGAAACTCGACCTTGTCATGATCGACAAGTTTGTCGCTATTTGATGTTTTAATGAGTTTAACAACAAAGATAACTTGGTCCTTTTCATGTTTAGAGAGTTTGAAAAGGGACGAAAAGAAAACTCCATAAGTTATTTTTTGTGGATTTATCTCTCAATCCTGAAAAAGCGTAAAAAAATACGAGAGAGAAGCTATTGACCATGTTCGGTCAACATATTCCTTCTTTGTAAATAATCTATCTCAGCTCAAAAAGGGGTTAAAATTATACTAAGTAGATGTCATTTCCAATCCGTTAACAAGCTAAAAAGGACAAGCGCTCAACAATCTTTTCATATTTCGAGAGTTTGAAAAGAGCTTAAAGAGGACTCCGCTTTGAGGAATGAGTGGTGTCTACAATAGAAACTGGTTCCGGTGATGTTGGAACTTCTTAAAACATGTTGATTTATTTGAAGAGGTTGGCTAATAAGACCACTCATTGCAACTATTCCTCAAAAGGGGTAAAACAACCAAGTGAAAGTGTATGATCAGCCACGTAGATAGTGACAATGGAAGGAGAAAAACCAAGGCTCATCTGGTGGAAGAGGCTGATGGAATGGAAATCACGAGGGTTAAAATGGAAATGGGTTCATTTTTAGACAAGCTTGAACATAGGGAACAATGCTTGGATTCAGTTTCATGTTTACACAAGCTTGAAACGAAAAACTATGCTTGGATTCAGTTTCATTTTTACACAAGCTTAAAACGAAGAACTATGCTTGAATTCAGTTTCATTTTTACACAAGCTTGGAACGAAGAACTATGATTAAGATTAGTTTACATGCCCCCAACATGATGAAAGGGAGAGTCTCCTGTAACCAGATGGAAGTTGCTGCGGTGAAGCAGGACTGTTATCCAACACCTTTTTGGCTTTGTCCAGATGGGGACAAAGGTTAATGGGGTGATTCCCTTCACATAACCTACAGGGAAACTTAACTTTACCACTAGGTGCATGCCCCCCAAGATTCATTACATTCACCTAAGTAGACTACTCATCGCTATCAGGTGAATGGAATGAAGGTTTGTTTACGAGATCAAGTGAAAGACTCGACGAGGATTTTATGAGATCTAATCAAAGACTCGAATTGGAACTTTGCTACAGGGGACCTTATTTCATTTTTTAATGAGCTTGATAGAAGACAAGGAACTCTACTCAGATTCCTTGTTTCATTTTTTAACGAGCCTAAAGCAAGACAAGGAACTATGCTCATACTCCTTGATTCATTTTTTAACGAACTTGACACAAGACAAGGAACTATGCTCATACCTTTTGTTTCATTTTTTATCGAGGTTGACATAAGACCATGAACTATCATCATATCCTTGGTTTCATTTTTTAACGAGGTTGACATAAGACAAGGAACTATCCTCATGGAAGTTGTTTCATTTCTTAATGAGGCTGACACAGTAAAATAACTATCCTTATTTTCCTCAATCACGACTCATAAGAGGTCATGACTTCTAAGAGGTTCTCATCAGATGGGAGAACAATGCTCTGGAAGGGATCTATAGAAAGGAATCCATTAGAGAGATCTGGTTCCAATGCCTCTAGTACATAATGTACAACATCACTAAATTGATTGTTAGTTGATGTAGGCATGTAATGTGTTGCCACATAATTAACCCATGGTGGGGATGATACCATTGGGACAAAAGGACCATTTAGGGAAGATGGTTGGCTGGAAGCCATATTTGGACCAGGAAATGAAAGCTGGTCAATGGTGACAATTCTGCCTTCATGCGGGAAACACATTACTCGAAAGAGTGTTGAAACAATAGCTCCCATGTCATAAACATAGTTGCGCCCAAGAATAAAATTGTAATCTAAAGGGCCTGGTACTATCATCACATTGAGATAAACAAATTTTCCTCTCAAAGTAATAGGTAACTGAAGAAGGATCCCTAATGGTTGACTAGTTCCCCTGTTAAAAGCCAACAAATTGTAGGTAACAGGCACAAGCGGCAATGAACTGAGCTCTTTCCAAGCAATGGAGGAAAGGATACTCACAGATGCACCTTCATCTATAATAGTGTCAAATACAGTCATATTACAAACCTGTACTATGATCTGAAAAGGCACATAAGAAGGAAGACGGAATCCTTCCAGTCAGTTCCAATCAAAGGAGGTGACTAGACTACTTGGAGGGGGTACCATAAGAAGAGGAGAATTAACCCATTGAGTTACGGGAGTGGGATAATTTTCCTCTTGTCTTGATGGAATAGGAGCACTACCCCCAAGTTCATTAGAATCTGAAGAAATGAAAAGAACTTGAGTGGTATCATATTCACTCTCTTCGGGAAAAGTACAATTAACTGAAGGTGAAATTGAGTCAACTATTTCCTTGACCTGTGATCAGTTAGGTATAGAATCATGGGATTCACATTCAGAGAGAGTGGGTTTGACCAACGGTTGATCTGGGTCTGTCACTTTATCAACTGGTGAAGGATTAAGGGATAGTCTCATGTAACCATATGGAAATCGTTGTAATGAAGCAGGACGGTTATCCAACACTTTTTTGGCTTCATCCAGATAGGGACAAAGGTGAATGGGGTGATTCCCTTCACATAAACTACAAGTAAACTTAACTTTACCCTTCTTTCCATGAACTTTACTACCACTAGTTGATGGTGTGTCACAAACATGATCTCTAGAAGTTGATGACATAGGATGATGTGAATGGGAAGATCATTCTTCTAAGGTCTAAGGAACACTAGAACAATTTCGAAGAAGATGGTATCCTGCACAAAATTTGCATGGATATCGAACTTTGTGAGGCTTGATGGATGGTTCCTCATTAGATGTTGCATTCAAAGAAATGGTTGCCTGGTTGCCCCTCTGCTGAATTTTCTTCTTCTTCTTCTTCTTCCCTTTCTTCTTCTCCTTAGCCACCTGGTTACTAGTACCAATACTTTCACGAGGTGAAGAGGAAGAAGGGGAGGAATAAAAAACCGAGGAAGAAGGCAAAGGGTCAACTTTAGGATCACTTAGAGGTTGATTTTATCCAGTTGGAGGAGTACTTGATTGTGGAGAAATCATGACGTTTTGAGCCAAGGAGGTTGAAAACAACCATACTAGAAAGCCAATGGTAAATCTCGAAAGGGATAATGTATCCATATAAGGAGCACCGATATTTCCAAAAGGAAGGAAAAGGAGTATGATTCCCATCAAAAGGAATTCCTTGATTGGTGGACTCTAGATTTGTTGCCATATGTCTCAACCTAAGATCAACTAAGGAGTCAGCATGGAGGGTGTTATCTGCGGTAAATTAAATTTATTTTAATTAAAATAAAAAAACAAAACAAAAAAGGGATGATCTAGGCAAAAGGATTACCAAGTAATTGTGAACTGCATAATACCTCCCTACGAACCAAGAAGTACGGGCACGCAATCTCCCCGAATGTTGTGTTCGGTGTATCACAGTGTACAAGGTGGCCGACTTCGTTACCTAAGGATGGATATAAATCTAATTTTGTCTTCCCATATATACCCGAAAGTACATGGAGGCCCAATACATATTAGCACTATCTAATGTGAAACCACACAGTGAGAGCATTCCCATATACTTAACGTACTGTAACACTATCCTATATACCCAAAGTTATGTGGACAAGCTACGATATACTCACGTACATGGAATGATATATCACACTCGGAATGTATTGAATACAAGTTAGCGACAGCTGCTGTGTTTTATGACACCGAAAAACGTCTCTAGCCTAGAACCTCTAAATGTTTTGCGTTAGGTGACAATGCTCCATTAGGTTAATTGAGATAACTTTTAAGTTGATATTCTTAAGAATTTTCATTTCAAGTTTCACCACGTGATGTATGTTTGCAATTCATATAATGCAACTAACATGAGAAACATTCTTTCATTCCATTAACAATGAAAATCGTAGCTAGTAAGGGATAAAGCAATCAGATCTTTGACAGAGAGCAAAGAGCACACCTAATGCAATTTCCCTAGCTATTCCTATCAAGCATTGAAAAAATTTAATATGCACAATGCAAGTTTTTCTTTTCAATTCCCTTAATGTTGAAATGGACAAAAGGAAACTAATGCACATATAATCAATCAATCTTTTTGCAAGAACGAGGATTTTACGACAGTTCGTTTTTGAAGGAAAAGAAGACTTTTATGACACTTTCTTTCGAACAAAGATTAATCGACTATAATATAACATTGACAATGAATCAATAATGACAAATAAATCATTTAAGAAACATTAATTAATCAATTCAAAATATGGCTAGAAAAGGACATACAATGTTCACTTCAGAGACATAACATTCATTGATCATTCAGCAAGAAATCAAAGAGAAGAAATTTGGTAAAAAACCCTATCCAAAGGTGAAAACCTGACCCAAGGAGGATCAGTGTAGCCTTGAATGGGAGACAGTGCACTTCAAAGCACTGTCCCTAAGCTAAGGGTGCTCTGCAGCACACTGTTTCCCTCACAAGCCTGCGCTGGTGATAGTAAGCCATTTCAAGAGGCAACTAAACACAATTTTTTACCAAAATTCACTACAACAAGACTGAAATACAATAAATGAAAGGGAGTAAGGTTAGTTGGAGTGTCCTAGGATGTGATAAGATACTCGAAACGAGGATCGTTCTCCAGTATGGTCGCCAAATTTTTATGAAGAATTTGGTATCTATGGATAAACACTAATTCCCTAGATAAGTAGTGATATCTAGAACAATAGTTTAAAGCACTTTAACCTTTTTCTATAAACAATAGATAAAACAAAGAGAATGAGAGGACCTACTTGTACCTTTGTTTTCCTCTTGTCTCCTTTGTATCGATCTCATCACTCCTTCCCATACTTAACACGCTTGATAAGTACCTGTAAACATTGACAGAAGACAAAGAACCAATCAAAGCAAAAGATCTATTGATTACAAGTAAATGGAATCAGATACATTCACACATATAAGCATCATATATCAAGATAAGAATATGGAAAAAAGGTGTAAATACTTTATTGAATAGAAAGAAGAATTACAACCATGAAGCCTGATTCGAAGTCACTCCTCTAGCTTTGGTTCCATCCACATCAAATCATAAGCATGACATTATAGAACCATAATGACACTTACAAAGTCTCAATTCTCAAATTAACATTATCTCCTTACAGTTCATCAAAGTCCAGCCCCTGATCACTTAGATGAGTGCTCAATTTATAGGAATATGGGGGAGGTTATGTCATAAATGGGGGTATTGAATGGCCTTCCATACTTAGAATTAGTTCCATAGAGGAAGGGATCAGAGGATAGGAGGTATCTTAACTCATTCCGCATCCATTTTCGAGCTCATAGGAGATGATAAGTGTGAGAATCTTCTATATGACTCCAGAAGATAAGAATATTCCCAAAACCCTATGTAAATTTCACTCAATCTCATCTAGCGTACGTCAAAGTGGGCCTAAGTGCTCTGCAGAGGACCCTTGCATGGGCCTACCTGTGTTGGTCCCTCTAGGAGTCATTTTAGGATGTCTTCAAGCCATGAAACTATCAGGGAAGGTGTTACAGATCCATTTGGTCACATCAACCCCGACTTACAAATCAATACCATTAGGGCCCATCAAACCCTAATTTAGTTGTTACATACCCTAATGAAGTCAACCATCAGAATGCCTCCTTCGCAAGAGATTCCATGATTAAAATCATCCTAATAAGATCAGCACAGACAGGCCTTTATCAGGATGCACTGCAGTGCAACCCATTACACTACCAAGGGGCATTGCAACGCACTTGAGCCCTCTTTACTCTAGATGTTTCCCAAGGCTATCCACTCCTTTGGGCTCGAAATTGGATGAGGGGGGAAGCTAAGGAACATCAATCCCTTTATCCCTTCCTCCATGGAACTAAATCCTAAGTTTGGGAGGGTATTCATTGTCACAATTTTATGGCATAACTTCCTTCATTCACCTATAAAAAGACCACTCATCTAAGTGATCAGGGGCTGGAAATCATTGAATTATAGGGAGATTCTGTTAGTATGAGACTTGAGTTGGTTTCAAGTATTGGAATGATGTCAAAATGACTTTATTTTTATGAGGAGAGGATGGGATTGAACTGGAGGAGTGACACTGAATCAAGCAAATTGGGTTGTAACTCTTCCTTTTACTAATAAAGTGTTCAAATATTTTTCCATATGTTTGTATTGTTCATTGATGCTTTCATATGTGTATTATGCACTTGATTCCATTTTATGTTTAATCAATAGATCATTATCATATGCTTTGATCGGTTTTTGATTTTTGTCTATGTGTAGGAACTTTTCACATGGATTAAGTATGGAAAGGAGTGAAAGAAATGGTCAAGGGAGATAAGGAGTAAGTAAAAGCTCTAGGTAAGCTTCTTTACTATCTTATTTAATCTATTGGTTATAGAAAAAGTGGAGAATGCTTTGCACTGTTGTTCTAGACTTAGCTACTAGTCTAAGGGTTTAGGCATTTATCCAAAGACACTAAAACTTACCAAAACAAATTGGCGACTCCACTGGGGAGCGATTATCTTAGTAGTTTATCAGCCTCTTAAGACATTTCTACATACTGTACTTGTGGTCATTGATTGAATTTTAGTCTTATTACATTGAAAATTGTGTCAAAACTATGTCGAATTGCCTTCAAAAATGGCTTACTGTCACCAGTGCAACCTAATGAAGGACACAGTGCACTACAATGCACTTCCCACATAGAGCCAGTGCACTGAAGCACACTGTCTCTCACTGCAGCTTGCACTAATCCCTTGAGGGTCAATTTCCCATCTAGGAACTGAAGTTTTTTGCCAATTTTCTCCTGTTTGAATGATTTGTTGAATGTCAATGATGTCTTGTCTCTAAAAATAGTATTTCATCTCCTTAGATAGCCCTACTTTGATTTGATTTATAAATGTCTCTTTAATTTTTTCTTTCTCATTATCAGTCTATAGTCAAAGTTAGAATATCTTCGATTGATCTTTGTCGAAAGAAAGTGTCGTAAAATCATCTTTTCCTTCAAAAATTGAATTGTTGTAAAGTCTTCATTCATGAAATATTGATTCATTGATGTGTGCATATGATTAGTCTTTTCATTGAAAGTGTTGTAATTCCTCATTTCTTTGAAAAAGAAAGTGTTGTAAAGTCTTCCTTTCCTTGAAAAGAAATTGTCACAAAATCGTCATTTTTATGAAAAGAGTTTATTGATCTATTGTGCATTAATATTTCTTTTTGTTCATCATAACATTAAGATATTTGAAAAGAAAAACTTGCATTGTTCATATTGTAGTTTGTGAATGCTTGAAAGGAATAGCTAGGGAAATTGCATTAGTTATGCTCTTTGCTCTTTGTCAAAAACCTGAATGCTCTATCCCTACTAGCTAAGGATTTTCATTGTCAGATTGAATGGAAAGAATGCTTATCATATTAGTTGAATTTTAGGAATTGCAAACATACATCACGTGGTGAACCTTGGAAGGCAAATTCTAAAGAATATCAACTTAAAATTTATCTGAATTTACCTAATGGAGCATTGTCACCTAATGAAAAACATCTATAGGTCTAGGCTAGAGACGTGTTCCGATCTCGTAAAACAAAGAAGATGTCGCTAACTTGTTTGCAATACATCCCGAGTGTGATACCTCATTCCACGTACATGAGTATATCGTAGCTTGTCCACATACCTTTGGGTATATAGGGTGGTGTTACCGTACATAAAGTATATGGGAATGCTCTCACTATGCGGTTTTGCATTAGACAACACTTACATGGATTGGGCCTCCACGTACTTTCGGGTATATATGGGAGGACAATGCTAGGTTGTTATCCATCCTTAGATAATCAAGTTAGCCACCTTGTACACTGTGATACACCCAACACAGTATTCGGGGATATTGCCTGCCCGTACTTCTTGGTTCGCCAGGAGGTATTCTGCAGTTCACAGTTGCTGGGTAAACCTTTTGCCTAGATTATCCCTCTTTCGTTTTGTTATTTTAATTTGATTAAAATAAAATTAATTGACCACAGAAAACATCCTCCATGATCTCTCCTTAGTTGATCTTAGGTTGAAACATATGGCGACAAATCTGGAGTCCACCAATCAAGGAATTGCTTTTGATGGAAATCCTAGTCCTTTTCCTTCTTTTGGAAATATTGGTGCTCATTACATGGCTACATTATCCCTACCGAGACTTACCATTGGCTTGCCAGTATGGTTGCTTTCAACCTCCTTGGGTTAAAATGTCATGATTTCTTGGTAATTGAGTACACATCCAACTGGAAAAAATCAACCTCTAGATGATCCTAAACTTGACCCTTTGCCTTCTTATTCAGTTGTTTCTTCCTCTCCTTCTTCCTCTTCACCTGGTGAAAGTATTGGTACTAGTAACCAGGTGGTTAAAAAGAAGAAGAAAGGGAAGAAGAATAAGAAGAAGAAAATTTAGTAGAGGGGCAACCAAGCAACCATTGGTTTGAATGCAACATCTAATGAGAAATCATCCATCAAGCCTCACAAAGTTTGATATCCATGTAAAATTTGTGCAGGATACCATCTTCTTCGAAATTTTCCTGATATTCCTCAGATCTTAGAAGAATGGTCTTCCCATTCACATCATCTTGTGTCATCAACTTATAAAGATCATGCTGCTGACACACCATCAACTAGTGGTAGTAAAGTTCATGGAAATAAGGGTAAAGTTAAGTTTCCACGTAGGTTATGTGAAGGGAATCACCCCATTCACCTTTGTCCCTATCTGGATGAATCCAAAAAAGTGTTGGATAATCATCTTGCTTCACTGCAACGACTTTCATCTAGTTACAACAAACTCTCCCTAAGTACTTCACTAGTTGGTGAATTGACTGACCAAAATCAACCGTCGATCAAACCCACTCTCTCTGAAAGTGAATCTGATGAGTCTATACCCGACCCAAATCAGTAGATCGAGGTCACAGTTGACCTGATTTCACCTTCAGTAAATCGTACCTTTCCCGAAGAGAGTGAATATGATACCACTCAAGGTCTTTTTGTTTCTTCAGATTCTAATGAGCTTGGGGCAATCCTCTTGTTCCATCAAGACAGGAGGAAAATCCTCCCGCTGTCATAACTCAAGGGGTTAATAATCTTGTTTCTACGATACCCCCTCCAAGTAGTCTAGTCACTTCCTTTGATTGGAATCAACTGGTAGGATTTTTTCTTCCTTCTTATGTGCCTTTCCTGATCATATTACAAGCTTGTAATATGATTGTATCGGGCACTATTATAGATGAAGGTGCATCTGTGAGTATCCCTTCCTCAACTGCTTGGCAAGCGCTTGGTTCACTGCCGCTTGTGCCTGTTACCCAGAATCTATTGACTTTTAATAGAGAAACCAGTCAACCATTAGGGATCCTTCCTCGCTTACCTATTACTTTGGGAGGAAAAATTGTTTATCTAAATGTGATGGTAGTCTCAGGCCCTTTAGATTATAATTTACTTCTTAGGAGAGACTACGTTTATGACATGGGAGTTATTGTTTCAACACTCTTTCGAGTGATTTGTTTCTTGCATGAAGGCAGAATTGTCGTCGTTGACCAACTTTCATTTCTCGTTCCAAATATAGCTTCTAGTCAACCATCTTCCTTAAATGGTCCTTTTTAACCAAAGGTATCATCCCCACCATGAGTTAATTATGTGGCAACCTGTTCTATGCCTACATCAACGGACAATCAATTCCGTGATGTTGTACATTATGTATTAGGGGCATTAGAACCAAATCTCTCCTTCCAGAGCATTGTTCTCCCATTTGATGAGAACCGCTTGGAAGTCATGACCTCCTATAATGGGTCGTGAATAAGGGAATGAGGATAGTTCCTTGTCTTGTTTCAACCTTGTTAAAAAATGAAACAAAGGGTATGAGGATAGTTTCTGGTCTTGTGTTAACCTCGTTAACAAATGAAGCAAGGGATATGAGCATAGTTCCTTGTCTTGTGTCAAGCTCATTAAAAAATGAAACAATGAATATGAGCAGAGTTCCTTGCCTTGTGTTAAGCTCATTGAAAAATGAAACAAGGTCCCAAGTTCCAAGTTGATTCTTTGGTTAGATCTCGTAAAATCCCAATCGAGTCTTTTACTTGATCTTGTACATGAACCTTCATTCCATCCACCTGATAGCCATCAATAATCTACTTAGGTGAATGTAATTAAGCTTGGGGGGCATGCACCTAGTGGTAAAGTTAATTTTCCCAGTAGGTTATGTGAAGGGAATCACCCCATTCACCTTTGTCCCTATCTGGACAAAGCCAAAAGGGTGTTGGATAACCATCCTACTTCACTACAACGACTTCCATCTGGTTACAGGAGACTCTCCCTTTCATCACGTTGGGGGCATGTAAACCAATCTCAAGCATAGTTTTTCGTTTCAAGCTTATGTAAAAATGAAACTAAATTTAAGCATAGTTTTCGTTTCAAGCTTGTGTAAACATGAAACTGAATCCAAGCATAGTTCCCTATGGTTCAAGCTTGTCTAAAAATGAACCAATTTCCATTTTTAACCCTCATGATTTCCATTATATCAGCCTCTTTTGTCAGATGAGCCTTGGTTGTTTACATCCCATTGCCACCATCCCTTTGGCCGATCATACGCTTTCACTTGATTGTTTTACCCTTTTTGAGGAACAATTGTAATGAGTGGTCTTATTATCCAGCCTCTTCACATAAATCAACATGTTTTGAGAAGTTCCAACATCACCGAAACCAATTGCTATCCTAGAGACCGCTCATTCCTCAAAGTGGAGTCCTCTTTAAGCTCTTTTCAGACTCTCTAAATATGAAAAGATTGTTGAGTGCTTATCCTTTCCAGCTCGTTAATGGATTGGAAATGATATCTACTCAACATAAGTTTAACCCTTTTATGGGCTGAGATAGATTATTTATGAAAAAGGAATACGTTGACCGACAATGGTCAATAGGTTTTCTCTCGTATTGTTTTATGCTTTTTCGGACTTGAGAGACAAATCTATAAAAAAGAATTTTTGCAATTTCCTTTTCGTCCCCTTTCAAACTCTCTAAGCATGAAAAGGACCGAGTTATTTGTGTCGTTAAACTTGTTAAAAACATCAAATAGTGACAAACTTGTCCATCTAGACAAGACCAAGTTTCACCTTCGCTAGACTTGTTAAAGCATCAAATAGCGATGGATTCACCCGAAGGGTGGAATTATACAACAAGCATATGTTATCCTCCTCAAGCTTGATAAAAATAAAGAGATATTGGTCAGTAATGACTGGGGAAAATGGGTAAAAGGGGAAAGCATTTTATGGTAGCAAGTCACTCTTGAACATGACACTTTCACCTCATCACTGTGATTATGTGGGTTGGGTCATTCAGCTTGATGGTTATCACACCGTTGGTCTATCATACCATCTATTACTTTATTTTGGGTAAATGATACCAATTTATTTTAGTGTCACCGACATGTTCAAGAGAATTCATTCAGTTCAAACTTCATCCTTTGCAATACCGTAAACCTTAATTTTCATGACCGTCATTCTTGAACCTTCTATCGTCAGACGATTTTCACCTCCAAAATCATTTACCATATTTCGAGCCGTTGATGTGGGATACATCAAGGCCCTCCTATGACGAGTCGCTTCTTATTGACATCAGCACATTATCCAAGAAGTTGACCTAGAAACACCCCTTCAATACCTTGAGGCTTGCATACATCAATGGCAAGTTTCTTTCTTCCGGCGATAGGTTGACATCGCTGGCCTTCGACTGAAAGACTTTGTATGGTGTTCGACATCAAATCATTTATTCACAGCATACGAAATGTACTATAGTACCTTGAGGGTCGTTATCATTATTAGTGATTCCTCTCACGTCTATTAATGGCTTACATCATTGTCTGGTAATCAGACGATGTCTTCCCATGTTAGACTTCAAATCATCTATTCACATGGTTAGACTTGTACTTGAGCGAAAGATTGAAGAATATTGAAGACCCCGGATCTAGTTTCATCAATCTGGGTTGCGATATTTTCAGGAGTACAAAATCAAATGTACAATGGCCTTACAGTCATGGTCATCCATTCATGGGTCTATATTTGTAGAAAACTATATTTGTACATGTAATGAAAGTTTATAAGCTAAGCATGGGAATGCCTTCCCTCAGCAAATTTATGAGAAAAAATCAAATCATCATGATATATGTATTGTAATTGATGCAAGTCACCTTCCACTTCGAAACCTCCTCTCCACATAGAAAAGTATTTCACTCGACATATATATTTACAACTTCATGCTTTAGGGGGCAACTATTACAGATCCATTTGGGCACATCAACCCCGACTTACATATCAGTACTATTAGGGCCCATCAAACCCTAATTCAGTTGTTACATACCCTAATGAAATCAAGTATCAGAATGCCTACTTCCCAAGAGATTCCATGATTGAAATCATCCAAAAACTACCTCTAAGAAGATCAACACAGGCAGGCCTTTATCAGGGTGCATTGCAGTGCAGCCCAGTACACTGCCAAGGTGCATTACAGTGCACTTAAGCCCTCTTTGGCCTGCGTTGGGAGAATTTGACCAAAATATGCATTGGGGTTTGGAATATTCTTATCCATAGGATGCCTCTAGATGTTTCCCAAGGCTATCCACTCCTTTGGGCTTGAAATTGGATGAGAGAGGAAGTTAAGGAACACCAATCCCTTTATCCCTTCCTCCATGGAACTAAATCCTAAGTTTGGGAGGGCATTCATTGTCACCATTTATGGCATAAATTCCTTCATTCACCTATAAAAAGACCACTCATCTAAGTGATCAAGGGCTACAAATCATTGAATTATAGGGAGATGTTGTTAGTATGAGACTTGAGTTGGTTTCAAGTATTGTAATGATGTCAAAATGTCTTGCTTTTTATGAGGAGAGGATGGGATTGAACTAGAGGAGTGACACTAAATCAAGAGAATTGGGTTGTAACTGTTCCTTTTACTAATAAAGTGTTCAAAGCTTTTTCCATATGTTTGTATTGTTCCTTGATGCTTTCATATGTGTATTATGCACTTGACTCCATTTTATGTTTAATCAATAGATAATTATCATATGCTTTGATCAGTTTTTGTCTTTTGTCTGTGTGCAGGTACGTTTCAAGCGGATTAAGTACGGAAAGGAGTGACAGAATTGGTCAAGGGAGATAAGGAGTAAGCAAAAGCTCTAGGTAGGCTTCTTTACTATCTTATTTAATCTATTGGTTATAGAATGCTTTGCACTGTTGTTCTAGACTTAGCTACTAGTCTAGGGGTTTAGGAATTTATCCAAATACACTAAAACTTCCAAAAATAGAAGGAGGCATTCAAAGTTTTGACTTGTCTAGGGCATGTAGCAACTGAATTAGGGTTTGATGATCCCTAATAATATTGATTTGGATGATGGGAGTGATGTGCCCAAATTGATCTGTAACACTTCCCGCAAGGCATAATATTTCTGATAAACCAAATAAAAATAAACCAATGTTCCTTAATGTAGCTCGGGGAGGATACTTGTCTACAAGAATACCAAATATAAATGTATAACATAATCATAATAACATATAGACATACGCCAATAAATGTATTAACACATAAACATCACTCAAACTAGGATCCATTCATCAATGCAAGGCTATATCAATAATGCATGCTATGACCTCATGCATGACAACAACCATTACTCCATTGTACCCATTTCCACATACAACTAGCAGTATGCATAAGCAATGCCAAACCAACTATCAATAGGCATAACCGCATCTAGTCGAATATAATCGATCAGTTCTTGTAATCAACCTATAATACTTATGCATGTAATCAAAATATTCAAAAATGTAACCTAACATACAAGGATGCGAGTAGGTACCATCAAATCAACATGTAAGCAACATATAATCCATACACAATCAGGCGCATACTCACTTCAAATATATTTCATGAAATCAATAAAAAATTCTCCATGATAACCATACAACCCTAATCTAATACCAAGAAATTGCAATAAGTATATAAGTGTGAGAGACACACATGCAATTGACATAAATGCATGACCAACACATAGCCCATCTAGTCTGAGGGGTGAACCATGCTCTGATACCACTCTGTAACACCCTCCTCCCACATCTACCCACACAACCAAACAGCCAAGGTAAATATGCGACGAGAGGCCACTATGATATGATTCAACCTCCTAAGTCACATTAAAGAAGTGGAATGGATGAAAACACACCATACAGACATCCAACATCATCAATAGAACCCTTAGATGACAAGTCAGCCACTCAGATAGCCTGTCCCTAGGTCCCACTATTGTTTTAGGTCCCTTGGGCCATAGTCACTCTCATTCTATGGGAAAGGGAGCAACCAACAACCAAAAGTCGCTCTCCCAAGCCTGCCTTCTAGCGACTGTGGAACAAATTTTTCAGCATTGTGCCAGCGACCCTAGGATTTAAACTACTTTTTTAGGCTCAGAGCCTAGGACGCTGCTCAGAACTTATCCATCTCTTCAAATCCATAGAGTAACATGGAAATGAAAGTATTAAAGGAAATACTTGTTCAAGACCTTGAGTGGATCCCTACTAGCCATGATAGGCTTTTCATCAAACATAGCGCCGACATGTAATCTACAAGCATAAATAACAGAGTTAAGCATAGGGATCTCATACATATTTGAGAATTTCTATGAACCATTGTTTCCTCATGTCATTTTCTACATTATCATCTATTAGGTCATAGACACATTATCCATTCACATACAAGTAAAATTATGCTAAGAGCCATACATAGCTGTTGTCATAAAATGTGCATATAACCAGCATAATAGGAACATAAATACAATAAACATGATAGCTATCAAATCCATAAAGACATAAGTACATTTACACATGGAAATCAAGGAAGGGATATCTCATTAAGGACTACACTGAACCAACAAGAGATGGGACTACCACATTCCACTCGACTCTAGAATGGTTGAGCCAAATTTCTCTTCAGCCATTCACCCCCATGCCATATTCCAAGCATGAATGTGGATGTCATAGAACACATCAATCAAGACTCATCCAGGACTTCCAGAGGTGTTGGCTTAGGGGGTCCTGACCCAGGTTTAGATTTAGTCGTGTCAAACAAATCCTTACACTACTGGCCCTTTCTGCATCAATCCAGGTAGCATGGACTGAAGTCTCACCCGAAGCAGTATGGGGGGATGTTGGAACCAAGTTTCCCCATCTAGAGATCAATGTCATGTCTTTTTATGACCTAGATCTGCCTTCATGTAGATCTCTATACCTTAATGCTTAGCATTATAATTTCCCTCAATTAGCCTCTAGACCTCTGCAAAGGTCTATGACTGGATTTTGTGGACCCTAAACAGGGAAATTAGTTACTTACATCCACCATAGATTACCCTTAAATAAATATTTACTCAAATCTACCTAAGTGTTAGATAAATTTACCAGAAAGTGTTATGATCTTCACATAATAAATTAACACTAATTGCATTCAGATAATAAGATGGATCAAGTAAATTCCTGCATTAATACATCATTATTTTATAAAGACATCATTTCATCATAGCATATATCGCAATCATACATAATAGAAGTAAAGAGATAAAACACAAGAATTTATGCAGCAATATTCTTTATTGATCTTCATTATAGGTTTACAAACTCAATACCCCCTGCACACTCAGCTGCAGAGATCTGCACACTCAGCTACGGACACTACTCTAGAACTCTGCACACTCAGCTATAGAGACCTTTTCCCCTATAGGACCTACTTCTTTGGGTAAGACTTCTTCATTCGTACCTATAGACAAAAACATCTATCTCCCTTAGACTCTCTAAGACACACCTATTTATACAATCCCATGGTCCGCAAACCATGGCTAGATTTTCAAAAACTGACTCAACTTTACATGAACGAGGGCAAGAAACCTTTTTGACTCCTAACTAACTGTGCACTCCGCATCCACAATTTGTGGAGATTACACCTTTTTACATCAAAATTTGGGCTTTCCCCACAATACTGACTTAGGGTACCCAATCACAACAGGCCCCCAACACAAAGGTTGTGACTCACCCTCAAGTCACTTGGTTGCTGTGGTGATCTTGGTGTGAAGATCCCCCAGCTCCACCTACACAACTACTACTTCAGTTGCGCTCTGCATGGCTACCTGCTTCACTTGTTCGACCAGCTACTCTGTCGCTAGTCCTTTGTCACCTCACTTGATCTTCTGTTATGTGAGCTTCAAGTTCATGAGCTTTTCCTGCATGTTGTCTGAGACTTGGTAGGCTTCATCCAACTAAGGACCCAACCATGCCTTAAGCACTGCTTATTTTTTCTACGCTGCTTCCACCTGTGCAAGGAGTTTCTTTGCCTCCTGCAACTTGGCAAGGTGTTGTGCTATAGCAATGGTGTGGACGTTTGCCCTTACTTCTTCATACTACTGCTAGAGCTTGCAGATATCTGTATTCAATATCTATACATTGGAATCTTCTTGCAAGGTCGTCACCACTTCCATGGCCTGTTCAAATAAAGTTGTGTTGTTAATGACCACAGTATCCATAGTAGATATCCCTTCCATGATGGTAGTGCTACGTTGTTCCTTGACTTCGAGCAGAGTGGAAGACTGTGACTTGAGTTCCAGCTTTTTGATTTTCATATTGAGTTCAAATTGAACTCTTTCCACCTCTGCCTTCACCCCAAGGATGCCTGCAACTAGCTTCCTGATCTTGGCCTTGAGGGGTGCCTCCTCAAGTATGTGAAACTTCAGCATTGTCCTACATTCCTCTACAACTGTGGCCACCAGGTGGGCACTTTGCACCTGGATTGTATCCCTCTCCTTCAGGGTCTCCATCTTCTCAATGAACATTTATTCATTATTCACCTTGTACTCACTGATTAAACTGAGAGTGTGATACTCCCACGCTTGCAATTCTGCTATCACACCTGTCTCCAACGTGTGAATATATTCATTGGGGAGTGCTGCAATGTTGAGGCTGATGTTATTCAACGCGCTAATGATGATCTTATCATCAGCCGACTCTACGCTTAGGGGCCCTTCTAGTAGCACGATTGTCGTGAGATCCACTATCCTAACCAACTCTGCATCCTGACTTGTCCCTAGTGCCAGGATCATCTATGCGATGCTGACTTTTCCTATGCCCACATGAATTCTAGTGGAATAGATCTATAGTTCGCACAGGTCCTTCTTAATATTCCTAAGGACTGCAAGTGTTGCTACTCAAACTGTTGCTACAGTTCAACTGTAGTGTCTCAAACTCTCCCTAATCTCGTTGAGATGGCCCTCCATCAGCGTAATGGGATCCAGCAGTGGCTTAGTCACCTTTGTCTTCTTTCGAGACCCCTCCTTCTATTGTTCTTTGTACCTCTTTACCTAGAATGGAGTGTTCTGTCTCTCATTACCTCCATCGCCCTATGTTGACTGCTCTTCCTCTTTGGTTTCAAATGAAGGGGATTTACCACTTCACTCAGAGTCACCCTACACCTATTCAGCCTGATTTTTTGCAACATGCTCCTTTTCCAGTCAGGCCTTCTCCTCAGCCTCCATCCTTCATTACGCAGCCAACTTCTATGTCGCCTGCTTCGCTACAACCTTCCTCTTTTTCTCTGTTGAAATCCCCACACCTTTGCTTGTACCCGCCCCCAAGTCGAATGGAGAGTGCCAGTCTACTAGCCAGTGCTTAATTACTTCCTAAATCACATCATCCATGGCGAGATATGGAATATCAAACCACTTCTGCTCTATATCCTTCCGCGCCCAAATATAAACACAGTGGAAGTTTTCCTTGAATTCTGCATACTCTCACAAATGTTCATAGACAGTAAGGGACATCCGCGGGTACTGGTTGATGGCCATGCAAATGCTCGCCTCCATCAAAACCCATAAAATATTCATTTATGTGACCTACGTGGGGTACTTCGTGGCCCAAAGGGAGGAAAACTGTGCAGCCTCTAGCAAACCTACCTCCAATGGAGGAAACTAATTGTCCTCTATCAATTGCCAAGCAACCAGCACAACGGAGAGCAGAAACCATGCGTAGTGGAAGGTCTTTCTATCATCTTGAGCCTCACGATAATTCACAAGGAACTTGCTACATAAATAGTGTGACCAATTGAATTGCACACCCTCTGCACATTGTCCAGCTAATGACATCACCGGCGTCGAAACCTCATCCACACGGGACTTCCTCATGACCTTGTTGGCTAGTATCTGGGTGGAAATTTTCACCGCAGGGTTGTTGATGGATGTTATGGGGTACCCGCATGGCTTATTAAGAAGTTCAAATTTCTTCTTCATATTCTCTGTCAACTCCCATTAACTTGTCTTTCTGCCAAACTCCTTGGCCGGATTCAAGCCTTCATGTGGTAGGAGCGTGATCATGTGGACAAGCATGTCTATGATGGGGATAGGTGCACCAAGCCACAATCACCCATCGTGCACCAGAGTCAATAGTTGTCATATACAGGTGGTATTTATGTTAGAATGGTGATAGTGGGGCACCCATACCAAGTCCAATAACCAGAACTTCTCTATTCCATGGATCCACTAAATTTTCTCCAATGTAGTGACACTGGACTCTTTGTAATATAATCACTTCATGTAATTCTCCATCGTGAGGTGTGGAAACCTCTCATGGTCATCCAAGTCCCAATCCTCCATATTTAAAAGGGGAACTCGTGCCAGGCGTAGATCTTCGAAGTTTATCTTTTCAGACAGTAGGGGCAAATGAATGATAAATTTCTCCGCACTAAGCTCCTTGGTGACCTTTGCGTTCCCTTTACATGGAGGGATATACTCTAGAAACTTGGAGATGGGCTCTACGCCCTTAGCATCTATATCTTCAGCGCCCTATTCAACCTCCAAGTCTACAACCTTCTTAGGCTTCTTGTCCTTCTTCTATGTCTGGGTAGCAGAGTGCTTTCTAGGTGACTCACGCACTGGCACCGACATTTTTTGCTTGTCTTTCTTCGGCTTGTGGGTCTCGCTCAGCGTTGTAGGCACAAAAGCCAGAGCCTCCATACTCACAACTTCTGGAGTCACTCCTTCGGAGGCAACAGTTCCTCTGGTGCTTGTAGTCTCACCTGGTCTTGACATAGTGTTCTTAATGAATTGTCGGGTTTCCTCAGATAGATTATCAAACACGGAGCTTGCGACCAAATCCTCGAAAAACTTACGATTCATAAGCGACGAAAAGCACAGCTCAAAAAATCTAAGGGTGAAAAGTGTTCTTTGTTGGATTGGTACACGTAATTTATAGGATAATTTGAATTCAAATCTGACTATTCCCCCCAAAATCTATTCATAAATGTTGATTTGGCAGTGGATCTCCAAAGATTTCATCCTTGAATGTGACCCACCCACTCCTCTTAACCGTCTCCTGGCTGCAAAATCATGAATAGTGACTCTAACGGTCATTTTCTAGCTGTGCTGCAGAGTATCTCCCTCCATATTGTAACTCCCTTCACGTGGCCTCTGGTACGATGACATCACCCTATTTCACGCAGCCCCCCTCTTGCGTAGTCCCCAAAACTGGGCAGTGTAGTTTATGGTCTTGCCCTCCCTTATAGCTTCCTAGAGCACTAAGATTGTTCAACCACCATATAGTCATTGAGCCGGATATCCCACATAAGGCTTCAACCGGCTCCCATTCACCATCTCGGGAAAGGTTCGCCATTCAGTTTTGCGAGTTGAACCACGCCCCCATCTATCATTTATTTGATGACATATGGCCCTAACCAGTGCATCTAATAATTTCCTGGAAACTTATCAAACTTACTATCATATAATAATACTAAATCGTGTACCTTGAATGTGCGCAACTTGATGTGTCGATTGTGTCATGCTTTTTCACATTCCTTTTGTACTTGTTGATGAAATCCAGCCAAGAATTTGTCCTCTTCAAGCTCCATCAATTACGCGAGCCATTCTTCCAAGGCTCCATGATCCTCCATCCTTGTGAAATTTGCTATGAATATACTAGGCATGATAAATTCCATCGGCATCACAGCTTCTACTACATAGACCAATCGGAAAGGTGTCTGACTTGTTAGTTTTTTGCAAGTAGTCCTGTATGCCCGTAATACTACTGTTACGTGCACATCCCAATCATTCTGCTACATGTTACAAATCTTTGTCAGTGCATTCTCAAATATCTTATTGAAGGCCTCCATTGTTCCATTAGCCTAAGGATGATATGGCGTACTCTTTTGATGATACACCTAAGACTCTTCTGGCAGTGTGTTAATCGTTTCGTTGAGGAAGTGCGTACCGCGATCACTCATCAACACTTTTGGGTAGCCAAATCTAGTTAACACGTACTCAAACAAGAATTTAGATATTGTGGCTCTTGTAAAATCCTTCATAGGTTGTGCCTCCGTCCATTTGGTTAGATACTATGTCGCAATGATGATATAGCGTGCACCTGTTTTCTTGCCTAGGGGCTGAATTGGTCCTACAAAGTTAATAGCCCATTTCTTGAATGGATGTAATGACACTTGAGGATTTATGGGTAGCTCATCCATTCATGATGGTCAGCCCGTTCTTTGAAATGCATCACACGCCCTACAATATTCTTTGGTATCCTTGTGTAATGTAGGCCACCACAACCCGACACGTAGAATCTTTTGTGTCGTTACCTTTCCTGCATAATGCCCTCCTACAACCCCTCCATGAGCCTCTGTAAGGATGTTGTTTCTCTCGAAATCAGGCGCATACTGTCGAAGTATCTCATCTGAACCAATCTTATATAAATGTCCTACAATAACCAAGAAATCAGTCATGCATACTACCAATATTTCTTCTACTGGATTCTGTATCCTTTTGGAATGGTCCCTGTAGTCAAAAAGTGGATAATATATGCAAAATGATTATCTGCTATGTGCACTATGAAGAGCTACACGTCAGGAAACCCTTCCTCCAAATTAGTAGGCTCCTCCCCTATTTCAATTTGTAACAAATGGTCAGGTCCTTCATTCAACCTTCCTAGCTTCACAATTACCTCAAAGTCATTTTCTTGAAACAACAGTAGCCATCTTCATATCTTCCCCCCCCAACACAGGCTTATTAACTAGGTACTTCAAGGCGGAGTGGTCTGTGTACATCTTGAAATATCTACCCAAGAGATAGTGTCTGAATTTCTATAGCACATACACCATAGCCAATCCCTCGCGCTCTGTCGTTGATTAGTTCTTCTCAGCCTTTGATAATTTCCTACTTGCAAAAGCTATAGGGTGATCCATCTCTCCTTCGCCAGCCTATGTCAACACTGCTCCCAACACAATACACAAGGCATCAACATGCACATGGAATTCCTTCTTCCAGTACGGGATGACCAATATTAGCATAGTGACCATATTTTCTTTCAATACATCCATACTGCATTGACATTCTTCATCCCAACAGAAGGTAATGTCCTTCTTTAATTGCTTCTCCATAGGTGCAGTAACCTTAGCATAAGCCTTAATGAACTTTAGATAATACCTGGTATGGCCCAGCGTTGCGTGCAAATGTTTGACACTCCATGAGGCCTCCAAATTGACTATTATCACGATTTTGGTAGGATCCACCATTAGTGCTTTCTTACATACCACATGACCTAGCAAAATGTCAAATGGGACGCAAAATAAGCACTTCTTCAAGTTCAGCACAATCTGATATCTTTGGAACGTATCCAACATTAAGCGTAGACTGGCCACATGGTGCTTCACTAAACCAAATAGTGTCCAATCATCAAAATATACCTCCAAAAATTTGTGAATAAAATCTTTGAACGCTACGATGACTAAGCGAGAAAACATCGTCGGCACATTCTTGAGTCCAAATGGCATCACCGTGTACTAAAAACACTCCCATTCTATTATGAAGGTTGTTTTCCTCTTGTCTTCCAATACAATCTTAATCTAATGGTACCTAGAGAACCCATCAGTGAATGAGCATGCCTCCTGCCCTCCAGCATTGTCCAGTACCTCATCAATAAGCGGCATCGTGAAAGGATCATGGATTCAAGCATCGTTAAGCTTTCTTAGATCTAAGCAAATCCTCATCTATCCCTTCTGATTCTTTTCCTAAACTACCATTTGGCTTACCCAATCATATTCCTCCACTGGTTCGATAATGCCCGCTTCAAGCATCTTTTCCAATTCCAAGTAGACCTTTTCCTTATATTTTGGATCAAGGCATTATGGCCTCTCCTTAAGGGGCTTCGCGTCTAGTTTCAAAGTTATTTTCATCACACCCAAATTGCCTATGATGCCTTTCAAGTCTGAAAATTTTGTAGGAAAAAGATCCTGGTACTCGCAAAGTAACTCAACAAATTTATCCACTGTTGCATCATCCCAATAATCTCTGATCTTTGCAAATTTTGGTTCTGCTTCAGTACCAATGTTTACTTGCCTAGCTTTCAATGGTGCAATGATATTTGGGTTCTCTAATTGTAGACCTTCAACCTCACAGTGTCCTTCCATTTCTGGGATATTGATATTCCTTGGATCCTCATCCTCCCCTTCAGTATTCACATTATAGCATTCCAGCGCATGGCGCATCTGGGTGCTCTAATCCAGTTGAACCAATTCCAAAGGATCCTGTGGAATTATGAAGATCGATGCCTTAACCTCATGGAGAACCTCATCAATGCTTTTGAACCCATCTTCAAAACTGAAATTCATTAAGAACCATTCCCTTAATATATCTGATCTGATAATGGGGCCTAAAGGCTTCTTGTCTAACTTACAAGAACCTCTCCCACTTCCAAAGCTTAAATATTCCCAAGACCCAAACGATTAACCAATTGTAGAATTAATAATGTGCTTGAAAATAAGGTGTATGTTGGTGTTTATTTTAACACTGGTTATATGCTTTAAGATTTTGTTGTTTATGTTGATATAACATACATATAATAGTAAAATGTTACAGCAAATAACAACACATAAGGAAGCAAGTTTAATATGGAGTTCACCCAAAATTCTTGGGCTACGTCTCCTTGAGCTATAGTCAACTCAACTAGGCTCTCTAGGATTATGGAAGTAGTTCTTTTACAAGCTCCACACTCAAATCCACTAGTTTACACAGAACACAATGGGCTTAGAACACCATCTCATCCCTGGCTCTGAAGCTCTCAGCTTCCTAGCTCTCGGATCTAGCTCTAGCTCTAGCTCTTGGCTCTTCGACTCTAGCTTTGTGAGCTTTCAGCAGTCTTCTTGACCTCGAAGTGACTGTCTTGGAAACTTTTAGATCTTTGGTTTTTCCACTTGACCTCCAAGAGACTGCAAGACTCCCTCAACTGCTCTCTCATTATATTTTCACTAGCTACTCCATTAATTGGGCTCTCTCGCTCTCTTGAGGCATTTTTCTTGCTCTGCGGCTTCCCCAGCCATTTCTCTATGTATAATCATCCCTCTGTTGATTTTTGGATTGAAACGCATCATTGTCTACTAAAAACACCCTCTTGCAGCGTGGCATAGTGATCAGGGGCCATTACAGAGGGATCGGGGACCTTTCTTTAGGTGAAAACCTAAAAACGATGATATTTCCCAATACAGAGAGATATACCGAAATTACACTATTGAGTGCGAAATCCCAGACTTAAAATTCTTTGAAATCATGCTTATAAACCCTACCTTTTATGGTCGTTGCAAGCCCACCATTGATTTGCGTGATCTCTGATCCAACGGCTAGCAGTTCGTTTCGGGTGGCTAACGTGCACAGGGATTACCTGCCCAAAAAGGTGGTTTTCTCTCTCCTGCGCCATGCCATGTGTTAGCCTATGTATGGGTTCGGGCGGAGCCCGTTCAATACCACTTACCACCTGAGGCCCACCTAAAATCCTGCTTAGCACGAAACTCAAACAACCCACAACTGCATTTATAAACAATTCGGGTTTGGCTTTTATCGCAATATCACAATAACATCGTTGCATGGCCAAATGGCCAAAAACCAATTTACATGGGAAATACATTGAAAATCTAAATTTTCGTATTTCAAATACTATGCAATCAGGTCTATACTCCCGGTGGGTCCAGCCTTTTATCGCTTATCGTTATCGCAATCGCATTGGCCCTATTAGCAGGGATCGTTGACCACCAATCGTTGATTAAATCTGGACAGTTGATCTAATCCCCAATTGGACGGTCTAGATCACATCACATATCGCTATCGCATCAGCCCTTTGTGTCGAGGGTTGCCGATCTCCCAACCACCAATTTAATCCTGGTCGTTGATCTCATTTTCGATCCGATGGCTAAGATCGCACGCCACAGATTGGCAGTCGTATGTCGCATATGGTATCAACCCCTTTTATATCGTTGTGATATGATGTTGTGATGTGATATATTGTAATCGCATGTTGCATAGTCCTAGGGGTTCCTTCCCTTATCTCATAGCATTGCAGATGTCGATTTGCCAACGTTGATATCGGCGATCGCAATGTGGATCGACCCGGGGTCCTTTCCTTATATTATTTGCATATGCCTACCTCTAACCTGATATGTTGGTGATTGGTAATTAGGGGTCTCTTCTACCTCCACTTTAAGTCTGCCTCTTGGACCACTTCAATGTGATTTTCCTTTATAAAGCCTTTTAGGCCATTTTTTGAAGATTTTTCCTCTTTTTCAAAGGAAAAATCGCAACTTCTTTCTGCGATAACTTCTACATCTGAGGTCCGTTTTAGCCCATTCAAATTGCAGTAGATTCAAAATGAAAAGATCTACATAATGGGTCTATTTCCAAGAGAATCCTTAGACTTAAATTTTCCTCTGTGATGAACACTTAGACTTATAAGTCTATCCAAAATCCATTTTGGATCACACCTTCCCACTAAAGAACTTTTGGTCTCCAAAAGACTGATATACTGATCTGAATAGTAAATGAGAGTAACAACACCCTCTTATTTCAGCCTCCATACACTTTCCTTGCATAGTGCCTTTGAGCCAAAGCCCTTGACCGCCTCACGTCTTGGATGTGCTATTACTCTTGGGAAGAACTACCTTCCTCATTGCCCTCTTGTAGAACTCCTATTGAGATGGTCACAGAAGGTAATTTGGACTTTTATGCCTTAATCATCGATCCAAGGTGGCTCAAAAACATATGAAGTACATTTGCTTCACAAAATTCTCATATGTGCCTATTTGAAAAGCTTTCAACAACAACTGTTAACAACAACAGAAATATATAAAACAACTGGATGGACTAAACTCCTGATTCAACAAAAGAAACAGATTTCACATCTTGTGAATACCTCCATGTCTTACATTTGCATACAAATGATGGAATAGATAACAAACCAACAAAACATGCCTTTAAAACAAATGACCCTTCAAGTCAAGCATGTAGAAAAATACCATTAGGACTCTTTTTAGAAGATGAAACACTTCATCATTATCTCCATCTTGGAGACCACATTAACGTTTCTTAAGTCAATATTACATGCATGTAAAAGCAACCAACCCTCCAAGTTAATTACACATACATGTTTAAATACAAGGAAATCATCAACATCCCTGTGTTCATGCATATCAAGCTTATGCATGCATTTCATCCTTCAACTTTTGCTTAAGCACATTGTACTTTTGAAGCTAAAATGAACATAATGTTGTAGCAACAAAGCGAGTTTCCTACTCAACTTTTTCCATTCACCCTCTTGGTAAAACCCTGCAACTTGCATTCCATTAACAAAGAAATGCAAACAGATGCATCAATAGACGTGCAATCTTAATTGGATAAGAACTCTAACCGTTTCTTACCAATCCATTTCAAAGATCTTGCCTTTGTCTGCACATCAGCATCAACATGTGAATCATCCTGAATCATATCAATCATGGAAACTTCCTTCCCATTTCTGCCATCTTCTCTTTCCACTTTCTTCAGCTTATGTGGAAGTATTGTTGGATTCAGAGTCCAACATTTTGCAGCAAGATGTCCTTGCTTATGGTAGTAAGTGCACTGCATGTGCATCCTCTTGACAGCATGTTTTTCCTTGTCCAATGGACCTTTGGCTTCTTGCTTCCTTTCCTTCAAAATTTTCCTGTATGTGGCCATTCTCTTCCAACATCTAGGAACATTATGGTTATCCAAACCACAAAAGGAACATGCAACTATTTCCCCATATCTATGTGGAAATTTATCATGCTTTGCAAAATAAAAAGGAATATGATAAGAACCAGATTTATACCTTTCTCTTTCACCTTTATTGCCTTCTTGAGGAGGTGAATCAAATGAAGAAGTGGCTCCCTTTGGAACACCATCAATCTCTTCAAGGCTGTCAGAGTTTCCACAACTCTCTGGTTCAAGTGTATGCTGATATACACGTTCTTTTTGCAAGGTATGCTTCACACCATTGCATTCCCCAAGAATACAATCTTCACAATCTTGGGGTAAAGGACCTGAAATGAAACTCCTTCTTGGAGTTGTTTCAATGGCCTTCATGGCAGCTTTGGAACTCTCTCCATAAGCTTGTCCATAGCCATGACCCACATACTTAGGCCTTTCCTCAACTATTATTGGTTCAACAATACCTTGTGAATGTTTACCCAAGCCTTTTCCTTCATAGCCCATCTTGGACATTAACTTGGAACCTATGCCTCTGGTATGTTTTTCAAAAGAACCAATACAAGAATTCTTAGAAGAATTTGAAGAAAAACTGGAATGGTTTACCTCTTCTTTAAGTTGATACTTGACTAAGGCTTCTTTGGAAACAAAGAGCTAGGACTCCAACTCATGCATCCTTTTCAGGTTCATATTAGCATTATGAAGTTGTGTCTCCATTTCCTGCAATTTGTCAGAAAGCATCTGCCTCTTTTCCTCCATGGAATTCAACTAATCTCTAAGTATGTTGCTCTTCCTTCCATCCTCATACATGTATTTCACCTTGTTCATCATGATGAACAAGCCTTGCTTCATATCTCCATCAAAGAATCTTGTGATGAAGGAGGCATTTGAGGACTCACTTGTAGAAGTTGTCATTACACAAAATGAACAAAAGAACTTCAAACATAATTAACAAAGAGTTTATTCAAGAAACCTTTTGCAACAAACCTCCTGTGCTCCAAGGATTTCTTTGAGGTCCCTTGGGATAAGAAGAATGCCTTCAACCCTTCTTCCTTTTTGTCCTTCCTGGACTAAGCTATCAATAGCTTCCTTCACCTCTACAAACTTAAACAATAGTCAGTTTGCAAACAAGCACACAATCAACCTCTAACTGTTTAAACACCCTTCACACAAGAAATTTTTGCTCTGTCAGTCAAGAATTTTGATATAACCTTCTTTGAAGGTGGTGTTAATCAAACTTAGGCTCTGATATCACCTAATCTAATAATGGGGCCTAAAGGCTTCTTGTCTAACTTACAAGAACCTCTCCCGCTTCCAAAGCTTAAATATTACCAAGACCCAAATGATTACCCAATTGCGAAATTAATAAGGTGTATGTTGGTGTTTATTTTAAAACTAGTTGTGTTATTTAAGATTCTATTGTTTATGTTGATATAACATACATATAACAGTAAAATATTACAACAAATAACAACACATAAGACAGCAATTTTAATATGGAGTTCACCCAAAATTCTTGGGCTACGTCTCCTTGAGCTCTAGCCAACTCAACTAGGCTCTCTAGGATTATGGCAGCAGTTCTTTTACAAGCTCCACACTCAAATCCACTGGTTTACACATCACACAATGGGCTTAGAACACCATCTCATCCCTGGCTCTGAAGCTCTTGGCTTCCTAGCTCTCGGCTCTGGCTCTGGCTCTGGCTCTTGGCTCTTTAGCTCTTTGGCTCTCGCTTTGTGAGCTTTCAGCAATCCGCTTAACCTCCAAGCGACTGTCTCAGCAACTTTCAGCTCTCTGGTTTTTCCACTTGACCTCCAAGTGACTCCAAGACTCCCTCAGTTGTTCTCCTATTAGCGTTTCGCTAGCTACTTCATTAATTTGGCTCTCTGGCTCTCTTGAGGCATTTTTCCGACTCTGTGGCTTCCCCAGCTGTTTCTCTATGTATAATCATCCCTCTGGCTCTATGGCTTCAAAAGCATCATTGTCTGCCAAAAACACACGCTTGCAGTGTGGCACAGTGATCAAAGGCCATTACAAAGGGATCAGGGGCCTTTCTTCAGGTGAAAACCCAAAAACGACCATATTCCCCAATACATAGAGATATAAAGAAATTACACTATCGGGCACAAAATACCAGACTTCAAATTCTCTGAAATCATGGTTATAAACCCTTTTAGGTCCACCTTTTATGGCCATTGCAAGCCCACCATTGACCTGTGTGATCTCTGAACCAACAGCTGGAAATTTGTTTCAGGTGGCTAACATGTGCAGAGATTACCTGCCCGAAAAGGCAGTTTTCTCTCTCCTGTGCCATGCCACGTGTCAGCCTTTGTATGGGTTCAGGCAGAGCCTGTTCAATACCACTTACCACCTAAGGCCCGCGCGAAATCTCACCTACCACGGAACTCAAACAACCTAGAGTTGCATTTATAAACCTTTCGGGTCCAACTTTTATCGCAATATCGCAATTACATCGTTGCATGGCCAAATGGCCAAAAACCCATTTACATGAGAAATATATTTGAAAATCCAAATTTTTGGATTTCAAATATTATGCAATCAGGTCTATAATCCCGTTGGGTCCAACCTTTTATCTCTTATCGCTATCGCAATCGCATTGGCCCTGTTATCGAGGATCACTGATTAATGATTAAATCTGTACTGTTCATCTATCCTCGATCACATGATCCAGATCGCATCGCATATCACTATCGCATTAGCCCTTTTTGTCAGGGATCGCCAATCTCCCGACCATTGATTTAATCCTAGCCGTTAATCTCATTTCCGATCCGATGACTGATATCGCACGTTACAGATCGACAGTCACATGTCGCATATAGTATCGGCCCCTTTTATATTGTTGTGATATGATGTTGCGATGCGATATATCGCAATCGCATGTCACATAGTCTCGGGGGTTCCTTCCCTTATCTCATAGCATCACCGACGCCGATTTTTGCGATTGCAATGTCACATTGGCCCAAGGTCCATTCCTTATATTATTTTCATATGCCTGCCTCCAACCTAATATGTTAGGGATCGATAATCAGGGGTCTCTTCAACCTCCACTTTAAGTCTGCCTCTTGGACCACTTCGATGTGATTTTCCTTTATAAAGCCTTTTAGGCCATTTTTTGAATATTTTTCCTCTTTTTCAAAGGAAAAAGGGCAACTTCTTTCTGCGATAACTTCTACATCCGAGGTCTGTTTTAGCCCATTCAAATTGCAGTAGATTCAGAATGAAAAGATATACGCAATGGGACTATTTCCTGGAGCATCCTTATACTTTTCCTCTATGAGGAACACTTAGAATTAGAAGTCTATCCAAAATCCATTTTGGATCAATATCCCACTCTGTGGTTCTATGGTGGAGCTCCATTTCCAGATACCAATTCATAGGGATTATATCCAGAGTGTGACAGAATAAATGCACTCATTCTAGTTTCAGCTATGTTCCATGCACTTTAGTCCATTTTGCCAAATGATCACACAGATCATTCCTCACATCATATTTCTTAGCTAACTTACTTTAGGAAGACCAAATCGCATCCTCATCATCCTCCTATAATTGCGCAATTCATCAAATAAGTCTTTGTGTGTACCCCACCACCAAGAAAGCGTAGTGCGCAGTGCCAAATCTAGCACCTGAAAGAAATGATAACCCCATTCATGTCAATCACCCAATCAATGCCAAGGAGCGCAGCGTATGGATTGTTGTCATCAACAATCTCTATCACTTCAAAATCAACCAACGTACTCACACCTTTCTATATCTACGGTCACTCCATGAAATTGTCCCATAGGGATAATCTCCTCCTAGTTCGCCATCCTCAACTGAATCAGAAACCACTGCAGTGCAAGCATCCTCATTCTCTCCCATGTCTATTTAGGCAAAACGTTCACATCAGATCCTAGATCCAAAATAACTTGGTCCATCTCATAGTCTCCTATTTGCACAATGAGCCTCATCTCATGCCCTATCCTCGTCTTATGTTTGTCAATATTTCTGACTACATAGTGTCCTTCAAGAGAATTTTCCTTCCAAATTCACTTATTTATCAATTCTTGTAGCCCTTTCACAACCTTGCTATCACGCAGTAGTTTCATACAAGTCTCCAAGAAGGTAGTAATAATAGAGGGGTCAACCTCTGTAGGCACGCCTATTGCTGATAGTTTGTCCTGACTTCCTAAGGTAGAGGCCTCATCGAAGATTTTCTTTGTTTCCATATATGTTTCCTTCTCGTGCTCCAGATCAAACCCAACATCCTATTCTGGGACCTTGCTGACCCACCCATTTTCTTCAGGTTGTTTTCCTTTATCATCACCAGTGGTTATTCTACTTCACAACACTATATTCACATTTGGATCTTCCTCGTGGGGCTTGGGCCTCATCATCTGTAAGTTTTAGGTAGGATTTTGAGGTTGTGCCTTCTTCTCTTACATCTTATCTATCAACACATGGAATTCCTCTATTGTGTGGTCAAACTGAGTACAGTATTGAGATGATGAGCATGTATGACTCATGCACTCTTGTGCGTAGTGCCCTGGCATTCCACAGTTACAGAAAATGACCTAGCTATGATCTCTACTAGATCCTCAACCTCGTTTGTGCCCATGATATCCTTTGTGCATGTTCTCGACTATAAATCAATCATGGTGTTGACTATTTGTGAGATTCATATTAGCTTCGCAGGTCTCGCACTTCATTCTTTGATCTATCTCCTAAGACATTTCACTAGGCCTCATCATGATTTCCTTAAATCCAATTATTGATTGCAAGGTAGACTTAGACTTACCAAATTCCCTGTTTAAAGCGATCTTAGTATCTACTAATGACGTCGACGGATTATCATTGCAGTACTTAACGTACCATGTCACCGTGTGACCCTGCAGAGTGGTAACCAACTATGCCTTATTTATATTATCATTTGTGATCTGTTGTGTTGTCCACACAACCTTCACAACAAAACAAAACTGATCAGATCCTCACTTCCTAAGCCCTTGAAAACCGGCAACTTCATGGTATTCGACATGTGGTGGTGGAGGTGGAGTGGGCAAAGGTGTAGGTTGTGGAGGTGGTGTGAAAGGATGATGTATCTGTGGGAAACCATGTCCTATCAAATGGACATCACTTCACAGTGAGGCCTGCGTCACTCCTTCATCGTCACTTGAAGGATGTCCAATAAACAGGTTGTATTCAGGACCTACTTTTTCTTGGTTTCTAAAGCTCCATCCACTTCGCGTATATCCAAACATCAAGGCAATGACATAACCTATTTCTCACACAAGAGCATCTTAATACAGGTATTCAAAGATCTCAAATACTTACCCCGTGGTTCTTTGAAGAAGCGTCGCTATGCTTCATTGTAACTCGCTGAGGTTTCAACTGTGAACTCTATAAAAAATCCTCTTATAACTCGATCAAGCCAATGTTCAACAGCACGCGTGATCTAATCTTTAGAGGCTTCCAACCTTTGCACTAGCTCTAGATTCCACACTATTGGACTGTCAAGCCTCCACCTTCCTTGGGCTTCATCCAACTTTGTTATCCACTCATATAGTTCAATAAGGAAACTGCAGAAGAAAATTTCGTGTATTTATGTGTACAAATATTTGTCCAACCATTATTCTTTGTCAAGCGTGGGTTCCTGTTTTCCTATGTCGTGAACTCGTGGATCTTTCTATCCAATCACTTCTCAATTTCCTTCTTGGTCAGATTCCAGTGATGTGACATCACACATCCCTTTATGCAGATCTCGGTCCTAGCAACGAAACCATTTTTTGGCTTAGGGGGTCCTCACCCAAGTTCAGAGTTATTTGTGCCAAACAAATCTGTACACTACTGGCCCTTCGAGCATCAATCTGTAGCACAGACTGAAGTCTCACCCGAAGCAGTATGGGGGGATGCTGGAACCAAGTTTCCACATCCAGTGATCAGTCTGATGTCTTTTTATGACCTATATCTACCTTTGTGCATATCTCTAAGCCCTTAAGGCTTAGCTCTGTATTTTCCCTTAATTGGCCTCTAGACCTTCGCGAAGGTCTAGGAATGGCTTTTGCAGACCTTGAACAAGAAAATTAGCTACTTACGCAAACCGAAGGTCTAGGAATGGCTTTTGCAGACCTTGAACAAGAAAATTAGCTACTTACGCAAACCATAGATTACCCTTAAATAATTATTTTCTCAGATCTACCTAAGTTTTTTATAATTTTAACAGAAAATGTTATGATCTTTACGTAATGACTTAACATTAATTACATTCAGATAATAATATGGATCAAGCAAATTCGCGCATCAATACATCATTATTTTATAAAGACATCATTTCATCAAAACATATATCACAATCATACATAACAAAAGTAAAGAGATAAAACACAAAAATATTTGCAACAGTCTTCTTTATTGCTCTTCAGTATAGGTTTATAGACTCAATACTTCCTACGCACTCAGTTTCATGGGTCCATGTACTCAACTACGGACACTACTCTAGCACACTCAGCTGTAGAGCCTTTTTTCCCTATAGGACCTACTTCTTTGCGCTATACTTCTTCGTTCGTACACACCTATTTATACAATCCCTCAAAAACTGACTTAACTTTACATGAACGAGGGTAAAAACCCTTTTTGACTCCTAACTAACTGCATGCTCCACATCCACAATTTGCAGAGACTTTACATCTTTTTACATCAAAATTTGGGCTTTTTACCCAAAACTGACCCATGGGACCCCATCCCAACAAGAGGCCATCCACCTCAACACATCAAACAGTGATTCCACCTCATGGTTAGACACCACCAATACCATCATTAGATTGGTCTCCATCCAAGCCTTCCAAGGCTTCGAGACCATTTCTTCCAACCAAGGCTTCTAGGACTAGCAACTCAACCCACAGTTGTCGTCGGCCTTCGAGAGTGTTTGTTCCAGCCAAGGCTTCCAAGACTAGTAACTGAACTCACCAAGGGCTTTGAGAGTGTTTTTCCAACCAAGGATTCCAGGACCAGTAACTCAACCCAAGTTGTTATAGGGCTTCCAGAGCGATTATCCAACCAGGGCTTCCAAGAACTAATCACTCAACCCAAGCTAAGGAATCATGAGAACCAACCAAAAAAAATTCATGAAAGTAAACCCACAATCACCATTTCTATCCAGGTAATGGCAAGGTTAGGAAACCCACTGTCAATCCAGACAACCTCCATGTCAATGATAGATCATGGCCAAGAATCAAGGGAAATTTTAGGGGCTAATATTCGTAGGTGGGTTAACTTTCCATGCTTTTTCCAAAAAAGAGATTCATCAATTTCCATTTTTTTATAAAATGATTCGCCCAAATTTTATAGTACACCATCATTTAACCTTAAAAATCACCAAAATATTATATCAACTAATATAAAACCATTGGAAATGTAAATATTTCTACAAAAATATCACAATTTCTTTTACAATTTACATATTAGGGACTTGTAATATTCGCCAAGGTTTCTAAGCTTTAAGATAAACTTCCATCCTTAAAATTTTCCCTGGCAAGAATCCACATGCATATGTCATGCATGTCCAAACTAGTGAAGAAATCATACATGCAACTCAGTACCTGCAAGAAAATATGATGTAGCTACTGAGGTTGATGCCTTCTTGTGATTTCCTGCTCTTCCTTTGCCTTCTTGCTCCAAGAATCCAAGTATGTCACACCCTCCAAGAGTGCTCCAAGAAAACTCTAAGTATCCAAGAGTATGAGAGATAAAATAATGAGAGAGAGCTCCAACACTAAACTAAAAAAAGGTTACCAACTGATCCTCAAGAGCCTTTTTATGAATGAGGCCTCTATTTTCTTCATTTTCTATTATTTTCCTTCATTTTCCTCCTCACATGCAACTTATTACCTTTCACCTCCTTTTTCTCTTAATTTCCATAATTTTCATTAACAAATGTGCCAAAATGCCTTTAAATGCCTTAGTCATTTCCTTTGCCAATTTCCTTAGCCATAAACAACCAAATGAACACCCCTAGGATGTCTTTCCCAACATTCATCTTGGAATAAGTGTCCTAGTCATCCATGGTTATTTTTTTTAACATTTATTACATGGAATTTTCATGAGGATGAATACTCAATAAAACAAGCATAATCGTTATAAAACTAAAAATACGAAATTCATGTACTGACATGTAATCCAAAGCCCAAAAGATGCATGTTTATGACTTTAACTCCAGTCTAGTAGTCCTTCACAAAACCATGTGCATTGTTTTTTATTTAAGCTATTTCTTTTATATATAGATTTTCTTCTCTAAACAAAAGAGTTTGAAACATGAGAATGAAGTGAAAGGGAAATAAAGAAAATAATAAATACCTTGGCCATAAAATTCTGTGGTGGTATTAACTCCATTTCTGCATACACAAATGAATAAATTATACATCCCCATGAAGCCACATACGCCTTTTCTCTGCTCGCAATTTACGCATGCGATGGGAAATTTTTATTGACTGGTATTCTTAAAAACAAGGAAACAAGTTTGCATCGATTTCCAATTGAATGGATCAAAAAGATCCTAGAAGACTGATACTTTGGATTTAACCATGCCATAATATTGGCTAACAAAATAGCAAACTAGGGAAGTAAATCAAGAAGTCACTACAAAATCTTGTTCTGATTCAATTCAAACCACACCTTTAAGTCAAAAACTCAAAGGGATGGGAGGATAGATTGAATAAATTTATAGGACTGGTCCTTTATTCATCATGTTTGAATGTGTTTATATGTCCCTCAACTAAATTCTTATGTTGATCAGGAAAATTTTAAGAAACCCCCCAAAACTACGTGTATAATAAATGGGTGAATCCCCATGGTACATATAAAAATGTAAAGGCTATTTTTTCAATTATAGAATATGTATATATAATGTTTTTGCTAATCTTTCATTGAATTATAATTTTTGTTAAATCATGGTGAATTTTTCACTAAATTATAAAACATTGTGAAGTCATTGCAAAATAGTGTTACTTCTCAACATAGTGTGTTGGTGGTTAAGTCAATGATGCTATGTTCAAAGTGTTCAATGCCTTCACAAGTTATATTTTGGCACTAGGTGAGATCAATGCAACATCTTTGAAAATCTCAGAGGACCATTAATCTATGTGATGTTATTTCCCTACCCACCTATTTCAAGTTTTGGGCTTGCTCATTTTTAGGAGCATTTTCTCCAATTGGTGAGTTGTAGTAGGGTTGTTTTGTTGGCATTTGGAGGGAAATTAGGTTGGTTAGGAGTTTTTTTTGTGATAAATCTCAAACCCTTATCATGACTAGTACTAAAAATTATTGCAGGTCAAATGGTTCCACCAAATAACAACTGATAATTAAATTAAAAATTTAAAACCCCTATTTTGAAAATATGCATCTATAAAGATAATAACTAATAAACAATATTAAAAATATTTCTTTTTATTTAAATATTATGTATAAATAAAAGACATTTGTTATTTTTTTGTTTATTATTTTTTAATATTTTACAACCTAGATAGGATGGACTGTACGTATACTTTTACATTAAACATAAGTTTAAAAATAAATTGTTTTTTCTACTAATTTTTTTTAATATTTTTGTTGATAATTATATAAATTATTACTTATGTTTTATATGCTTTTATTTATATTCTATTTTATGTTGAGTTATATAAAGAATATGGTTAGAATGTCAAATAATATTTTGAGTTATAAAAAAATACCATTATAACAATACTTACTGTATTTAGCTACAAATTTAAAAAGAGTAAATATAAACTTTATATCTTACATTAATTATTTTTCATACATAATAAAATAGTTTCGTTATATATTTACATCCATTATTCTTTAAGCATTATATGTTTATATGAATTTGAGTCATTTACAAGTGTTATGGAAATTTTTGTTAGAGGAAAATATACATAGATATAAAGGTTTTTGTAAAACCAATATTTGTTTTCTGGTAATTTTTGGTAATATCTAATCATCAAAGCTTTTTTTGTATCTCTTTCCTTTGACCGTAAAAGATTTTAAGCTATGTCGATATAATACAAAGAAAATTGAGAAGTAAATTTAGCGAATATGACATTAGACCACATACACATACAATACACATACACACACAGTGAAGCACACACACACACACACACACACACACACACACACACACACACACACACACATATATATATATATATAGTAATTTGAAAATCACTAAAACAAAATTGAGATTGTTCAATTAATATCTTAAAAAAGAAAACTTATCCGAATAGGTGTTTTCAAATTTATAAAATTACTAATTTTAAATGAGAAAATTAGTGAAACACTTACTTCTTTCCTAAAAATAGTGTAGATAAGATAATAATAATAATAATAATAACACCAAAATTAAGAAAATAAATCACTAATATTATTACTATGAGCAACAAATAGTTTTTTTTTTCTTTTTC